>OZ016505.1:20810378-20982878 GCA_963966595.1 Physocephala rufipes | reverse complement strand
CAATTTTGAAATGCTCTTTTTGAAATAATAAAGTCATATAATTTGTAATTTATTTATAGAATTCCTTCTAAGCATTCTGCTCGATAATTGCAAACATTACTTTTTTGTCAGCGTAAGACTTATCAACTTTAGACATTGAAGAAGTAATATCAGACCAATAGTGGTTATACTGTATAATAACAAATTTTAATACTTTTTAGTAAATGAATTTACGCGTTTAGTTTATGTACATACCTTTTGTATTTCCGTTCTTGTAATTGATTTAATTCTATTTCCATTTATAAGAGAACTGTATGTGTATTGTATGCACCACTCCTTGAAATGATAATGGTTATGGAATATTGAGACAAGTTTTCTTCTCTTACAATTGTTTATATAAATCGCAAGCTAAAGTAAAAAGGATCTGAGAAAGGAAAAGGATGTAGTATTCGCCGGAATATTAACTATTTGAAAAACCGCGCAGTTAAAACAAATAAATGAAGAAATAAATTCCAATCAACAAATGTTCAGGTTAAAGTAAATAAAATAAAGAAAAATAATGGCGAAAACATTTTCGATATAATTTCTCAAATTCCTTAGAAGCCTTAAATTAGTTTTAAATGTTACGGACTCCTACCGCAAACATTTTCTTTGGCCTTTCCCTTAAAATGCGTTGCATAATCTTAGGCGCCGAAATTTTATTAAAAACGCTCGTGAATTGCGCGTGCCATGAAATGTGCCAGCACCCACCCTGTAAACCAAATAAAAAAATTACGCGCACCTATCCTTTTATTTTGATAATTTTCAGAAGACGGTGGGGAAAAGCTTGTTTCAATGAAAGCACAGACTAAACGAATTCATTCCAAAAGTTGCTTACATGACCATCCGGATCAATATTGTCTGGCACTTTAACGACGTTAAAGTTTTAGGAACACGTGTCCAAAACATCCTCAATATTATTTATAAAACAAACAGCTCTGTCGACTGATCTATTACTGAATGGAATATATTTTTCTGAAGACCGTCTCCAGAAAGGAATCCCTTTGGGATCTAACTAATCTCAATCCTCCACCATCCGAACCAAAAAATTCACATTTAATTAATTTGCCACGCCTCATCAGTTTTGGTTAGAATTAACTATGCTATTTTGATAGTTCTTTTCCAAAAACTTGTAGCAATTTTTTTACTGAAATAAATTATATCGAAAATATTCTACTCCAATTAAATTTGGCTGCTTTTTTTCATTTTATTTATATTTTATTTTAATTAATTTAAATTTAAATATTATATTATATTAAGTATATATATAATTCAATAAGATTTTGCTGTTGCTTGCCGCTGACTTTTACAAATTTTTTCGCTGTTTTCTGATGAATTGGATTATTATTTCATTCTTAAAAATTTTTGTTCTTTTTGATGTTTCCTCATCCAGATTTACACACACTTACATTTTCTAGGTTTTTCTTTTAAACTTTTTGTTCTTGTTATGCACGCTTTTCTTTCCTAATCGCCTTCTCCTGCTCTGATTCTTCTTGCTGTCCTTTTTTCTTATTTGATTTCATTTATTCTTTCTCAAATGTTTTAAAAAATTTTCTTTTGTAATTAAATTCAGTATGTTTGTATGTGTTTGCATGTATGTGTGTGTGTGTTTGTGTATGTGCGTGTGTCATTATGAGAAGTGATTTCTTGTTTAAATTTGTGAGCATGAAGTTTGCGTGCGTGTGTGTTTGTGATCGTGCAGTGATTAGACTGTCTTTTGCTCCTTCTCATCAAGAAGCAACAAACATTTCTCTCTTTTGCCAATAAATCTTTTTATTTGAATTTTCTTGAAATATCACGGTGTTCTTTCTTTAAGAGGTTTCTTCTATCAGTAATATTTTATTATCTTCAATTTAATTACGTGTGTGTTTAATTGTGTGTATGTGTATGTGCGTTTGGGTATTAGTTTAGGGAAAAATATGTTTGTATATTGTGTAACTGGGTCGTGTGTGAGGGTGAGTTAGTGTGCGTGTGCATATGTGTATGTTTGTGGGCGTATGTTTGTATGTGTATGTATGAGTATATATGTGCCATATGTGTGAGAGTGACTTCAATTGTTTGAAGTTTTAATTTGAAATAATGTATCTTTTTCATGCTCTTCTGGTTTTTATTTTTAACGTTTTATTCTTTAAATTTAAATGTTTTATTTTTAATAGATTTTTAAGTTTCCATTTAATGTTTGTTGGTTTTTTTAATCCATAGCAACAGCCTCGCACCACATTGTTGTTGTTGTTGTTGATAATGATGATGAAAGCGCACAGCTGCAGTCTTCGTCAACATCTTAAAAACATAGAAAGGCTTAAAAGGAAGTAGATAAACTGCTCACTTCGATGTCATCATAGTCACGAATTCTGCAATAAAAAGAAAGGAAATTATTAGGAAGAGCGGAAGAAAGTAAGTTATTGCTTTTAAAGAAAAAACCATGGAACTATCACGCCTATTTATTCAAGTGACAATAATTAACAACGTATCTAAAATAATTTTTCAATTGTTTTGTGACAATTTTTGAATTATTGCTTTGAAAGTTGATTTTAAGAAGTTGGCGAAATAGCCAAACGCAACACACACTCACGACGACGAATTTCCAAACGTATTCATCACACGATTCAACCACGCCCCTGCGCAGATAACAAAAGCACAAGAGAAATCGCAAAAGAAACGATCAAGTTAAAAATTTCAAATTAACGAAAAAAAATTGTTTATACAAAATAAAAATATCTTTTCTTTGCCGCTCTTATCTTGTTCTTCTTTCAATTTCCTCATCGCGCGTTTTAGAGGAAAATGACGATGTTACTTCAGTGGCTATTTCTAGGAGAGTCTCCGTCTTTTTTGTTATCATGAATTAATTTTTTTAAAAAACGTGCTCACATTTTCTTTTGTAATTCTAAATTTAAATTTAAAAAAATATGCACAAAATAATATCAACACAATTCGAAAACAAACGACCACTCAACCAACTAGTGCGTCGTCGTCGCCATCCGTAACCATTGCAACTGTCGCCAACCCCCACGCCCACCGCACCCAATCTCGACAGCATCATCTCTGCAATAACAATCAACAACGGCATCATCATCGTCTAAACAATTTGAAAAATGTCTTTTTAGTATTTTTAAATATTTTCCACAAACACCTGACAGAATTGAGGACACTTTGGCGACTTCATTTACCACGAAAAATCGACACGCACATACACACTTCGGATTTGTTAATAAGAGGAAGAGAAGTAGGAGCAAACGAAAAAAATGGTAAATAGCAAAGGAAAATTAAGTAAGAGAATGTCATCGCACCGGCCTAAAACAAAGTCAATCAACCATAATCACTCACTCCCACAAGCAACCCACATTTACCAACGCGCCCATTCACTCAAGCCCATTTACTCCCCTCCGTGGCATTTTTCCCAAATCGATCATCAGCGCCAATTCCGCATGATCGTGTTGAAATAAATTGAGACGTGAACACAGTATGATCACAATAAAATTACCACAAAATGAAGAATGAAAGGATTGATTACCGATACATTCTCAATTTATTTCTCTGCCTATCACTAAAATTTATTACCAATACACTTTTATCATCCCAATAAATAAATTTGAAGTTATTTGCTTTATTTATTCTTTATGAATGATTTCTCATTATTTTGAGCTATATTTAAAGATTAAATTTACTACTGCTAAAAAATTGCTATTGCTAAAAATATTGTTTCTTTGATTTTCAAACAAAATTGAATTTATTTAAAAAATCATCTATTCGGGATTATATCGTACTGTCAAAAAACTAATAGAATTTCAGAACAAAATCTATTTTTAAATAATTGCAAGAGCAATCGAGAAATGTAATGCAAAAATTCCCCCACATTATCTCCCTTCTTACACCACCTAATAAAACATAACATCATACAACCGTGCACTCTATTCACCCACTCCTTCCTCAAAAAAATGTATCTGCGTGTTCGTTTTCACAATAAGCAGCCGGCGGTGACGCGATATTTGGACGAGCGCACAACAATATCGTGATGAAAATAACTAAAAAAACACAATATAAACAAAATCATTTAATGGAAAATCTATTTAAATAATCACAAATCAATCTGCGCAAGGTGGCAGATAAGCAAGTTATTTTCAAGACTACGCCGTCGAGAAGTTCAAATTCGATTCAATTCAATTCGATACGATACAAATTTGTGTCGATGTTACGAGATTTAATTGGAATTTAAATCATACCAGCCGCGGTCAATTGATTTAGATCATTACTGCAGGTTCGAACTGTTCGATCGTTCGATCGTTCGTCTGTGAGGTTTGCTCGAACATTCGTCTGGGATATAAATCGTCGATGGAATATTTTTTTCTGTCGATGACAGTTCGATAGCATGTATTGTTTGAGAGAAAGTCATTTGATTGTTTATGCAATCGATCGTTTAGGATTAATCGATACATTGTCGATGAGTCAGCTCATCAACCGATCAAGCAGAACGCGATGACTGTAATTAAAATTAATTTTAGTATTTATTGTTACTTAATTTGCGCGTTCTTTAGTTTGAAAATGATCAATACATTTTATTTATTTATTTTTGGTTTAAATTATTCACTTTTTCGTGAATCAAAGCAAATAATTATAAATTAAGAAAAGATAATTTTTACTGAACTAAATTATTTTTATTTTTTTATTCAAAAATAAACATAACTTTATTAGTTTAATTACCGGGATTAATTTATTAAAATTATTTTTACCGGTGCCTTTTCAAACTGTAAGGATAAAAATTAAAACGACCCTTTGAGGATGAATTGCCTACGTGGAAGGTTGTTAAAACCTTTTTGCGCGGACATTACATACATTCTTTTCTGATATCGTAGAACCGATCCACGCCTAATTTTTTCCTTACTTCCATTTCCATTATTTGACATAAAATCTTTATATTTTGCTCTGCCAAACCCGATTAATCACATTAATTCCGTCAACTAAAACAGTCCTCTCTCGTATTATTTGGAACATAATGTTTTGAAGCTTCCTGGAGATTCTACGGAAGCATCCTCTATTTAATACGAAAAATTATCAATAAAGATTATCAACTAAATATGAGTTTTTCTTATTGTTCCAAATAAAATTTAATATTTCAATGATAAACACAATGAGATGAATCATCAGAAGAAATAAGAAAACCCAAAACAAACAAAACAACAATTGGAGTTCCTTTCATTCGGATGCCTGAAAAAGGGTACTCTCCCATTCTAGAGAATGCTAAAAAGAATTCTAAAGAATTCTTCCTCGTATCTAAAAAGGTACTAAAAAATTGAATAAGCGTATTTTACTTTTTCACAGCAATGAATCACAAATGAAATGAAATCATCATTTCTACCTTTCTGCGAAAGAGGAAGAATAAGAACATCTAGAATAGAACATCTTTAATTACTATAAAAATAATTTGGCCTCTAATGGGTTAAAGAATCAAAACCGAAACATCACGTGCGACCACAAAAATCGTAAATTTACCGTAACAAAAATGCAATTTCCATAATAATAAAATGAGGAAGGAAGAATTGCTTTACATTTGAATTAAAAATTAAAAATTAATTAAAAAATTAATTCTGGATTACGAACTTTCTCTTAAATTTTCGACCTGCTTATATTGATCTATTGGCAAGACTCAACCCATTGGCACAAACCGTTCCTTAAACCAGGTCACAAGGCAAGCTCACAAATGTATATTCTAGTTAAAAATTAAGATCTCTACAAATGAAATAAACCACTTTTATTGTTATCACCTCAAAAGCAGATATAAAATTTAAAAAATTTTAATATTTTCATATAAAAATCATTATTCGCCATCTATTCTGCATGTAAAGAGCTTATTCTTATCGTGGCATCTTAACCAAAATACCAATGGTATATTTAATGACAAAAAGCTTGACGTGTTTGTTATAAACGACGTGTGATAGATCGCCAAAGTGGCGGAGTTAGTACGACTGACACAATCCACATATTTTACTTTATTTACCTTCGTAATTGACTTGACCATCGCCATCGATATCAGCTTCTCGAATCATTTCATCCACTTCTTCATCTGTTAACTTTTCACCCAAATTTGTCATGACGTGACGGAGCTCAGCCGCTGAAATAAAACCATTGCCATCCTTATCAAATACTCTGAACGCTTCTCGAATCTCTTCTTCGCTATCGGTATCCTTCATTTTACGTGCCATCATTGTAAGGAATTCAGGAAAATCAATTGTACCGTTGCCTAAAAGGAAAAAAATTATAACGAATAATTTATTTAAGAAATAATTTAATTAACAATTATTTCATTTTTACAAATAAAATATTAATATTTTTTTAATAAAGAGACATGAAAAAGCTTTGTTTATAATTTTTTTAATTAGTTCTAAATAATAATATTAATGTAGGACGCATGCAAATAACGAAATGTCCTCCAGCTCGATTACTAGATGTCGGACATGAAGTAATTACTCGCTAAGCTTTGATGTCTCGTTCAATCTCCAGCAAACTAAATTTTCATTTACGATACTCGTTAACGATCCCCAACACCATTGGTTTGGGTCGACACTAATGGAATTATTTCATTAACGAATCCTCAAAGAGAGAAGATAGAAAATCTTTTAACAATTCAAATTGAATTTTAAGGAGGAAGGACAATAAATAATGAGTCCAATCAGTAGAGGCTATTTTCAGGGTTTGACGGAATTACGATAAATATCGAAAAATAATCTGACAATTAACCAGGACGTCTCATCATATAGTGTAGAGTCTCATATGCAAACAAAGATCTCAACGACTCTTTGTACCGGAGACTTTGAATTTTTATCTGTAAAAGGATATCCTTTGAAAATATATAAACTTATCGAATAGATATGGAATTTTTACGACGAAACAACAACAATAAAGCATAAGACGCTATACCATAAAATTAAGTGATTATGAAAATTCATAAAATTCATAAAAATAAGTGATTATGGGTGGAGGAAGAAGAGAGGGGTTGGCTGGGTCCTCTGCCCCTCTTTAGGAAAAGTTAATACAAAAATAAATAAAAAATTGACAACAACAAATTCTCAACGAAGTGTAACGAACCTAGAAATTGAAAAAATAGATATATTTAGTATTCTGCATGATTTTCAAATTTATTTTGGAAATTGAGTCAAGACGCCCGTACTGACAACCATAAAAACAAAATTAGCAACGTAATAAAGAGAACAAAGGAATATTTTCGTTCGATATTTTTGGCATGAGTCTTTAGAAAAAGAATTTTAATTTTAAAAACGTTTATTTCTACGAGAAGTCTGGCCAAAAAAAGATCGTAAAATTTTTTACATGAGACAAAATCTCAACCAAAAACACTTACAATAAGTTGAAGAGAATAAGAGCCCAATACAACAACTTCCCACATAACGATGACGACAACAACAACAAAAACTACAACTACAACGGCAAAATCATCAATTCATTTTAAATATTATTTAATTGCAAAAAAATTCAAAATTTTATTTTTTATATTTTTAATAAATTATTCACAATAACAATTTTTTTCTATCTCCCCCTCCAGTGACTTCTCATAATTCTAATGGCAAAAATATTCTCTATTAATTCATAAAATTATTATAATTCATTTATCGTCTTGTCTAGAATCATTTTCCTTTCATCCATTTTTATTTTATTAATATCCCAATTCATATCACATCATCATTATTCTTTCATCATCATCATCATCAGACAGATATCGTTTCTAATTATTTTATGAATTATTAAATCAATACAAGAATGAATTTATGGCGTAAAATAATAAAGAAAAAGAAAGAGAAGTAGAAATGTAAAGAAATTGAAAAGGCTTTTATTCCTTGTTTGTTTTTGTTTTTATATTTTCCCATTAAATTTTCTCATAAAATTTATTTATATTTGTTTGTATTTCTTGATTATTTTTTCGATGAAATTAATTTTTTCAAACAAAAAGTTGACTGTTAATAATTTGTCGGACATGAAGTAATTACTCGCTAAGCTTTGATGTCTCGTTCAATCTCCAGCAAACTAAATTTTCATTTACGATACTCGTTAACGATCCCCAACACCATTGGTTTGGGTCGACACTAATGGAATTATTTCATTAACGAATCCTCAAAGAGAGAAGATAGAAAATCTTTTAACAATTCAAATTGAATTTTAAGGAGGAAGGACAATAAATAATGAGTCCAATCAGTAGAGGCTATTTTCAGGGTTTGACGGAATTACGATAAATATCGAAAAATAATCTGACAATTAACCAGGACGTCTCATCATATAGTGTAGAGTCTCATATGCAAACAAAGATCTCAACGACTCTTTGTACCGGAGACTTTGAATTTTTATCTGTAAAAGGATATCCTTTGAAAATATATAAACTTATCGAATAGATATGGAATTTTTACGACGAAACAACAACAATAAAGCATAAGACGCTATACCATAAAATTAAGTGATTATGAAAATTCATAAAATTCATAAAAATAAGTGATTATGGGTGGAGGAAGAAGAGAGGGGTTGGCTGGGTCCTCTGCCCCTCTTTAGGAAAAGTTAATACAAAAATAAATAAAAAATTGACAACAACAAATTCTCAACGAAGTGTAACGAACCTAGAAATTGAAAAAATAGATATATTTAGTATTCTGCATGATTTTCAAATTTATTTTGGAAATTGAGTCAAGACGCCCGTACTGACAACCATAAAAACAAAATTAGCAACGTAATAAAGAGAACAAAGGAATATTTTCGTTCGATATTTTTGGCATGAGTCTTTAGAAAAAGAATTTTAATTTTAAAAACGTTTATTTCTACGAGAAGTCTGGCCAAAAAAAGATCGTAAAATTTTTTACATGAGACAAAATCTCAACCAAAAACACTTACAATAAGTTGAAGAGAATAAGAGCCCAATACAACAACTTCCCACATAACGATGACGACAACAACAACAAAAACTACAACTACAACGGCAAAATCATCAATTCATTTTAAATATTATTTAATTGCAAAAAAATTCAAAATTTTATTTTTTATATTTTTAATAAATTATTCACAATAACAATTTTTTTCTATCTCCCCCTCCAGTGACTTCTCATAATTCTAATGGCAAAAATATTCTCTATTAATTCATAAAATTATTATAATTCATTTATCGTCTTGTCTAGAATCATTTTCCTTTCATCCATTTTTATTTTATTAATATCCCAATTCATATCACATCATCATTATTCTTTCATCATCATCATCATCAGACAGATATCGTTTCTAATTATTTTATGAATTATTAAATCAATACAAGAATGAATTTATGGCGTAAAATAATAAAGAAAAAGAAAGAGAAGTAGAAATGTAAAGAAATTGAAAAGGCTTTTATTCCTTGTTTGTTTTTGTTTTTATATTTTCCCATTAAATTTTCTCATAAAATTTATTTATATTTGTTTGTATTTCTTGATTATTTTTTCGATGAAATTAATTTTTTCAAACAAAAAGTTGACTGTTAATAATTTTTGAAAATAATTTTAATTTTGCGAAAAAAGCAATATAAAAATTTATCAGTCTTAAATGCAGGCAAACACTCTTCTTCCCCGCGAAAACTCAGGAAAAATTATCTATAAATAATTCAATTTAAATTCCTTAAAGTCCTTAAAGGATATCCCAAAACGTAGCCTTGGATTCATGAATATCATCTTTTAAACCCAACTACTCTAACAAATATTTGAACCACCATTTAAAAACAAAAATTAAAAAAGAAATAATTAAAAAGTATTTTATTTCATGATTTCTCATAAAATTTTCAAATACCTTTAAAAAGATGAAAATTTCGTTCAAATTTAAGGAAAAATTTAAAATAAAATTTCTAATTTATAAAAGAACAGACCCATGAAGAAATGTTTTCCATGTTTTATCTATTAATAAATCGTCCATAAATTCATTTTGAGAAATATATATATTTTCAGAAACAGATTCGTTAACAAATCGGTAAACCTGAAAGTAAAATATAATGAATGATTTAATTTCATTTCACACATAATTCAAACAGTCAGTCAGTCAGACAACAATCAGCTAATCAAATTCTCAAGATATTTCACATTAATGCAGCACCATATGGTTTTAGTGCCGGTGCCGTAAATGTTATTTTTACTGAAGAAAAAGTAATAAAAAACACCAAAGGAACATTTTAAACGAATCGCTATCAATCGTCTTTGATATTCCGTCAATAGATATTTTTTATTGAAGTTTTCTTCAATTCGCAAAAAATATATCGTTGTCGATTACGACTTTACAACTAGCGAAACGATATGAACGACTTTTCTTCATACATTATCTTTTTCTAAAAAAAGGAAGAAAATATCGAAAAATGAGGGAAGGAAAACTGAAAGGATTAAAGAAGAAAGATAAGCGGAACGAAGAGGGGTGAAGTATAAGGTCGTCTGTGGGCTACAGATCATAAAATTCCTTTGGTTATATTTTCAAATCAGAAAATGACGTGAATGCCGTCACGCCATCAAAATTTTTAATTATCGGCCTTCAAATACTTTTTTGAAATTCAAGTTAACTCGACTTTTCCTTGGAGACTCTTCCCATCATTTCCAATTATTTTCCCTTAAAATAATGAGAGCTTTTCGAAATTCATTTTTTATATAAAAAAATCATAATGCCCTTAAACATTGTAATGGTAGTAACTGCCTTCTTATTTTTATTTTACTTTTTTCATTATTTATTTTTATTTTTATTTTTCTTATTTTACGGTGTCGTAAAAGTCTCGTAAGATTATTTCATCCATCCTAAGAAATAATAAATATCGAAAAGATATTGATTTGAAATAAGTTCGTCTTCTTTCTCTCTCCCTCTTATCTATTGAAACAACGCACATCTTTTATCCTTCCCTGTGGGGTGATTGGAACCTAAAATAACAGGGGTGGAAATATAAATTGTCTGACATTTCTTTAGGGGAGGAAATTCGTTTTCGGTTAATTTTATTTAAATGGTTTGCATCATAAAAAAGAACCGTATAGAATATTTTAACATATTTAACAAAACTCTTTCGATAAAGTAATTCTCTTCTAATTCAAGCAAGACTTCAAATTAGGCACGATTTGATTTATAACGCGTAGTCGCATCCTTGCATCCTCGTATCCTGATTCCATCGTAATATATGAAATGGATGTGAATTTACTGTGAAGGTAGATTTATATACTACACGTAATCCATATATACAAAAATCATAAATAGAAACCAACGTTCGTTTATTTTTTTTTCTCATGATAAAGTTTATCTGTATCTCATCTCTTTAGAGTCCATATATGATTTCTGTATCATCCAATTACTGAAATCAAGTCAACCCTGCTTATGTATCTACCTCTCTTTGCCAATCCAGCGCATTTCAAACACTTTGATACAACGGACAATGTTTTGCAGACTCCATTTCATCTGCAGTGACGCTCATCTTGTAAAGGCAAAAATTTGGACTAGTTTCAACACAAGAACAAGTAAGCTCTCGCCCCTCGCTACCCCTCTTGAAATCATCTTCCTAAATCTCTTCTAAACCTCTCTCTTGCTTACCTCTCTTTTTATAAATACTCAATTTTCGTTAAAGTAAAAAATTCTCTCTTTATCTAAAACACACACAGCTTTACAGAACTGCTGATTTCTGATCACTCCCTTAATCCCAGCTTCCGTACGTGAACCCACTTATGCTGTTACCGTGTCCAGCCCCTCACCCCTTTTCATTTTATTTCCGGTATTTTCTCGGAAGACCCGAGAATTCCTGTTGATTATCACGAACTCATATTCGAGCTGTTCAGGTTTTCCCCAAACGACTATTATATCCTTCTCTCGACCGGGGCAACTAAGCAGTAAATAAGGCAAGAATCCAGGATTATTTGCAGTTCATCCCCCTCCAATTTCTCTCTTGTATACCGAGAAATAAATCAACAAGATTTACTTTATGCGACTGCGCTTTTGTTTTTGGAGTATACTACACTATATGGTAAATGTTAAATGTACATAAATGTTATATAGTACATATTTTATATACTATACAGGCGGCTGTATATTATGAATAAGTATGCTATGTACCAGCGATGGATTATATTTTGTGATATAACCGTTCTATTTTGGATTTTAATATGTATAGATATTTATGTGTTTTATTCAAGTAAATAAAATTCAACTAAAGAGATTATTTGAAAATATAACAATTTGGCCATGTTTGACACTATAAATGATATTAAATTTTTATGAATTTATGAATGATATCTCTCTTCATATTGTATTATTAATTAAGAGATAGAAATTCATTGAAAAATGTCTAGAGATTAGTAAAATATTCATTGTGAAAATTATTACTAAAATGGTTTGGTCCTTGGGTTTCTGATTCATAAAGGATTTAAAAGTATTAAAGATCATTTTTATTTTGTAAAGGAGGGGAAAAATATTTATGTACAAGCGAGGGGGTAAAAGACCAATTTTTGTTTGTTTGTTTTTGATGAATTTTTATCAACCCTTATTAAAATTTTTTGAAAACTAACCAAAAGCAATATAGCGGAAACTAATGGTTTATTATTTTGAGGAATAATAAAATAAAGAAGAGATGATGACAAATTATTCGGAAATACTCAGGAATATTTTCTTCAATTTAAAATTTTCACTTCATTTAAGAGAGAGCTATTAGAGAATTCTTTCGAAAAAATATATTTCCTCGTGTGTGTCTCACCACTTACTAATTGAATCGATTTTATTTACCGATAGAGACTAGTAAATTTCCCTTTAACGAATATAAAAATTGATGTAAAATTATCAGAGAATTGATTAAATCGTGATACAATTTTAAATAATTTTTCTTTTATTCACAAGATTTTCCATTACTTTTAATTAATCTAAAAATCATGAATAGCTAAGCTAAAGAATATAAAAGTGTGAACACTTCTTTTTAAAAAGCTCCTTTATTTTGAAAAAATTCAAATGTTTTATTTAAAAATAAATCGCAGCAAGATATCGCGAAACGATAAATAGACAAACTACGCGATATAAAAAAACAAGAACAAAAACGTGGGGGGAATGTCTACGAAAACAATATAAAAAAATTCTAAAACACATAAAAACAAAAAAGTGTCAAAATATTTCTCGTTTCTTCATTCATGCCTCCATCATCATTTACTTCACGTCTTCTTATTACCCGTTTCATTTTCATAATTTTTCCTTCTATTGTTTTCGGGAAATTGTTGGCTCGTGGCGATTTATGAACTTTGAACCTTAAACCGAGATTTGAATGAAAATCGACAATAGTCGTCGAATCAAAACTCGTGTCTGCCAGCACCATGTAAGAACAGAAAGCTAAACCACACCATCCATATCAACTACTTCCCCAACCCCCGCCCCCTCACCAAACACCACGAGACATAACTTGATGGCACACCAAAATCGCATGTGCTGCCTTTTTGATAATTCTTTCGCTTTTCCGCGTTTTCAGGTTATTCGTCTTATTTTTTCTTATTGTTAATTTTGAACAACAATTTGACAACAATTTCGTCGTCCGACGTTTTAAATAATTTTAATTTTTGACCAAAATAGAAATAAAAAATAAATAGCGATAAAGTTGCAACACGCCTCGATAAAGGACTATCCTCCTCCTCTACACGATATTCATATTTATTTATATTCATAACCAAATAGCGTTGCCGAAAAATGGCTTGGCGACAATTTCGTGGGGTTTTTCACCTCAACAAATTCCGCAATGATGACGACGATGATAATGACGATGATGATGACTAGATTCAAATTATTATTTTTAATTGTTTATGACAAATTAAGGAAGGCATTTATTTCTGATAGACAAATTTTATTAATTTCAATGAAGAAGGAACAAACTACTATGTATTTAAAATTTTGATCTCTTGGCAAAATGAAGAAAATTTTTTAATATTTTTAAATATAAATCGAACACTAAAATCTTTAATATTTAATAAAATATAATGCTAGGCTCAAGTGCTTTTTCAGATTCATTGACGATTGATTTTATGCCATTAGACACATTCCATAAAGTGTCGTGCCACTAAAGGCCGATATAATTGGAAATGAAAAACCAATAGTTTTTAAATATTTTCATTTCCAAAAAAAATGGAATATTAATATTCATTTTTTTGTAAAAAGATTTATAAGAAAATTAAAAATAAAAACTTTCTTAAATTAATCAACTAAAAGATAATCGTTAATTTCAGCTGACTGCAGACATATTTTTATCTACTTATTCAAGTTCAAAAAGTAATCAATCTGAAGGAAAGAATTTTGTTTTTGCAATTTATCGTAAATCATTGAGTTGTAGTTGTAGTTGTTATTGTTGATATCTTTTTGGTTAATTCTCCCTTTAAAATATTTCTGTTTTGTGTGCATTTCTTGCGAATAAAAATAACTTCCTCACATATGTTTTCTTCTTTTTCCAATATTAGTTTTTATTTATTTATAGCTAAAAAACAAAAAGAGACGGGCGAATAGAGAGGATTGAGAACAGCTCCTTTATATTTGACTAATATTTACCTAAAACGTTAACCTACTTGTTTTTATTAAAATAAATCAATTGTCAAAAATTAATTTTTTTTCAAAGATTGGAAACTTCAAAAATATGGAAACTACCACGCCTTATTTTTTTTGTTGAGATAAATTATATTAATCATAATGTTTAACTTATAATTTAGTGATTTATTAATACATAATTTCATTTATAAAAACCGAAATATTCTCAAAGAAAGAATAAAAATTTAATTTTATTTTATTTTATTTAATTCGATTATATTTTAATTTTATTTTATTTTGGTTTTCCATTTCTACTTTTTTAAATTTTCCCTCATATTTATTTTATTTTCTCTATCTTTTATTTATAATTTTTTATATTTCCATTATTTTTTAAAAAACTACCAATTTCAAGCAGTTTGGAGTGTGTGCAAATCGTGCTTGAATAAAAAAAATTGACTCGTTATCTATCGTCTTCATATGAATTTTTTGTAATCCTAGCCCGAAAAATTTTTCGTCGCGCAATTTATCACAAATTACTCCGAAAATTATGTTGTAAAAGCAACTCTTTCTTTGGAAAAGTTATATTGCCAATTAAATGATAGTTCAATTTATTGGTCTGAGCTTTTTCAATGTTTTCAATGCTAAATTTTTGTAATGAAAAAGCTTTTCAAAAAATGCTCACCATCGGCATCGACTTCATTTATCATATCCTGTAATTCGGCCTCTGTAGGATTTTGTCCCAGCGATCGCATGACTGTGCCCAATTCTTTTGTCGTAATGGTGCCATCGCCGTCTTTATCGAATAGCGAGAAAGCTTCTTTGAATTCGGCAATTTGTTCTTCTGTAAGTTGATCGGCCTGAAAGAAATTTGTTGAAATTGATAGAATTAATGGAAAATCAAAAATTATTAAACTTAATTAATAAAATCTTTTTTAATTAAAATTAATTCTAATAATTAACTCGCAAATTTAAATTCTAATAATTTTCTGTTGTTAATTTAATGTTTTTTTTTAATTTTAATATTAAAAGCATTAAAAGTGCAAGGAAGAGTCAATAGTGGGAGGATGAATAAAGAAAAGGGAACTAATCACTGTAGTATTGAAAAATACAATGTCATTAGGCTTGAGATGACTATGTTTTAAAAAATTAATTCTGAGTTAAAAAAATTCATTCCGAGGGGAAAATCATGAAACGCCTGATAAGAAAGGAAAACAAACGCTCGAAACCAACGCTATTCCAATCGCTAGCATTTTTATGCATCTCACATTTCTCACCAGTTATCTGAATGTTGCGGCTTCCTTGGGAATTTCAACTATTTCCAACCCTACCTCTCTCCCCACTCCCGAGAAATCTTATTAATAATTTTTCTAAATGCTCATATTCCCATATGTTTCTCAATTTTCTCTTCATAAGTCATCTCTAAAATGTTCCGGTGTTGCTTCAGTTAATTATAAAAAATTCCCAATTTTTAAAATAGCCGCGCCGCATTTGTCTCTTGACCTAACTAACGCAATTCCAACAACAACAAATGGCCTCTTTCATTAAATATTAAATCTTTTTTAGGAATTTAAAAAGCTCTTGGAGGAAATTTTTTTCTGCTCCGTCGTAGCGATCTTACAGTTATAATAGGTGACTTATTTTTGTTGTTGTTGAATGTTAAAGGAAGAGACTCTCCACAAAAAGAAAAAACGTATACGAAAATGCAATTGTCGTTATTTAAACGACGAGAACAAAGACCAGCTCGACCGGATGTGCTCAAAAGTAAAAAAACTGCCTTTCTGATAAAGCCGTAAATGAAAAGGTAGACGAAAAAGGAATAAGTTAAAGACGAGAATATTTGTAGAGAATAAATAATTTCTAAATTAAAGAGACATAATTGAAATATTTTTAAAGGGGCGCCTTAGGTTCGTTTTTTCTTTAAACAAATTAAAAATAAAAAAGTAATAATTCTCAGTAATTTCGCTGCTTTCGGTAAACCTAATTCGATTCAATTAATTCCGATCCTTCTTAAAAATGGCAGCCTGTTATTGCTGGACACAACAGACAAATCCGTTCCATCGCACGTTTTAATAAAATTTAGTCGCAATATTAATCAACAAAAAAGTTGTCTTTTTTTATTATTACTCGTTACTTTACTCGTTGGTTTTCTTAATTCTTGTTAATATTTGTTTATTTATTAACATTTCTGAGAAATAATTTTAAGTATAACAATTTTATCTAAAAGTCCGGCTCGAGCTGTGGAATAATTAAAATTAATTGATCGTTAGAGTCATACAATTCATTTTTTTGTCAATTGAGAAATGTCAACAATGAACAACATGTGAATTTAGTTTTAGTCATAAAATTTTAATTAATTCTTTCCTCAACGAGTTCATAACAAATTCGTTTTTTTCAACAAAAACAAAGTGCGATTAAAACAAAGCTAAATATCATTAGCTTTTCTCTGATAGAAATTCACTTCGAAGTCGAATCGTCTGGAAAGAATCACGGAGCTCGCCAATACTCGCCGCTTTTAATCCATACGTAATTCATTCTATCTTAAAAACTTTTTAAAAAAGTTCCAATCAGAAAAACGATTGCTGGTTGACCCACGAACCCCGTGGAAATAATCACTCAAGTACAAAATAAAAATTCGAAAAAATCTGGGAGGGAAAGGTAAACGGAAAAAGCAAAAAATCTTTGACACTGGGCTAGCAACTGACTGTGGATTTGTATATGTGGAGTAATCGTTATTGCTGTTTTGTTGTTGTTATTAGTATTATTATCGATGGAATATCCCGAAATCTGTTTTTTGTTTTTCTCTTATTATCATGCGTTTATTAACTGCTCGTTGTTCTGTTGCATTTTCTTCATTTCATTCTCTGTATCTCTCTCACACAAAAGCAAAAACAAAGAGCAGAATCCGAAATATATTGAACTGAAATATACGAAACTACGAATAAAAGAATTGCGATAACCGCATTGCGGCAAATGGAACGAATAAATAGTTCGAAAAAGCGATGAGATCGAAAACGAAGGCAACATTGCTGAGTACGAAGAAAGATGTTGAGAATGAGAGTTAAAAATGGAAAAATTAGAGAATACAAAGAACAACGCAGAAGCAAATCTCTGAAATGAAGAGTAAAAGAAGAGCAAATACACCGTAGTCAGTTATTCACAGAGAGACCTTGCGTATTGTTATCAAGTTCGAGTCTTAGGGAAACAGAAAAACCTAAAGAGAAACTCTAACTTATATCAAAAAAACGGAAAACAGGGTTATATTTCAGGTAAAAAATGAAAGCATAAAGAAATGGATAAGAGAAAAAAACAGATAACATGACTAATATCCAAGGAGGAAATATAAAAGCGAAAATAAAAGAGAATATGAAGCATTATTAAATTGAAAGAAATCAAGCGAGTCTAAAGCAAAATAAATGTGTCAATCCTATGAATGTGTCAATCAACTAAAGAGAATTTATCGACTAAAATTATAATTATAAATAGTATTTAGTACAAATAGCTCTTAACATTTTATTTGTATTTTATTTTGTATGTATTTAAAATCTTTTAAATTATCAAAAAGAATATCGAAATCCATTTCAACGCAAGATAATAATTGAATAGTGTTGCCAGAATAGATTTTACGCGTACATTGTAAAAAATAATAAATTCTAAATCGACTGCTTTCTCACAATTTTGAGATCATCCGCCTCTTACAATAGAAAACTGATTTAGCAATAATATAAAAAATTAAATTAAATTTATGATTAATGATTTATGGATATTATCCAATGATTAGCCAAATAATAAATACTTATCTAAGTAATTACAACTAATATCAACGAGTTTATATCATATAAAAATAGAAATTCTACTACTACATAGTCACAATGAATATATTATAACAAGTTTTGGAAATAGTCCACAGCTGGTTTGCCAAACTAAACTAAAAAAAATGTAAATACTAAATGCATATCAATGAACGAGATATCTTCAATGAATAATCTTTTGAGACGACGCCATATGAAAAATATCAATATATATATATATAATATATAGTTATAGCAGGTTTCATCCTCCCCTCTATCTCTCCAATCTTATTACGATTAGAAAACTGCGTATTTTTCCTTTTTTAAAACATCATTTCTAACAAATAAATATGAGTTACGTGCTCTTAATTACAACAAATTCTAATTAAAACAAGTAATCGTGCTAGCATCTGGCCTCAAATACCCTACACCCATAGGATATATCCGCATTCCTACTAGAAATGCGAATGACACCCACTTTTGCAAAATAATTTAGTATCCGTGGTTGTTCTAGGGTAAAATTTTGAATTAAATGTGCCCTACAAACGTTGAAACTGAGCTTCATATATGCATACATTCATATAAACTACAAAAAGGGGTGGTTCTCATCCAATTTCACATATCTGATTTCAATACCAGAGAGAATACAGAGCATATTTGTGCCAAATTTCATGACCATATCTCTTTTTGCTCTCTAATCGTAATCATGTAATCGTGATTTCAACAGACAGACAGACAGATGGACGGACAAGACCAAATCGACTCAGGTTGTTCTGAGCCAGAATTTACATAATTTTCAATAACAATAATTCTTATAAAATTCGCATATTAATTAATCCAAAAATTCTTAATTGGTTTAATATTACCAAGATAAAACTTATGAGAATTAGTGTGGAACGATTTTTTTCAGTGCTTTTATAGAGAGGAGATTATCAAATGAACTATGAGAGTAACAAGTGATCAAAGAGGTAAAATGAAATGACTATCCCATATTACATTGCTTTGTAATCAGTTATTAAAAATTTAAAATATTTAAATTGTTAAAAGGAATCATACATTACCATTTTAGGTTTGTTGTTGTTTTATATATGGAAAGTATAAAATATAGCTTTGCAGTTGTTATTATCCTTGTTATAAAGGACTCTAAGAGACGCTCCCACTACGCTCCGACTGATGCTCTTTAATGTTTCCAATTGAAGACACCGGCGAGTTGTTGCTAAGACGCTATTATTAGCGGTTGAATCAGTTTTTTTCTTTTATTTTCTTGATAAAGAAATCAAGGAATTTATTGTTTTTATTTATCTCGTCTTTTAATATTGAATCAGCTTTTATCTGTTGCACTAAAAAAATAGTTGTTTTTAAGAAACGCTTATTCACCGACTTCACAAACAAGCAAAAATTACGTCAAGACCAAAAGAGTAGGAGCATTGCTGAGGTATTACTCTCTAAAACTTCAACTTCTTTACTCCTTCAATTAGTCTATTAGTAATTTTGTGAAGTCAGCGAATTTTTGTCATATTTTAGAAATGCTTCCAAAAACAATACACGTCGTTCTTCTTTCGCGTTCTCCGTTTAAATGCCGTTTAAAAATTATGGGAAATACAGGTTTAATATTTCGTTCTCAGGTTCGATTGCTGTCTTCTGTACGTATACAAGAAAAATACAATAATGTGATAGAATTATCAAAGACAGATGAAATGATGAACAAAAATAATTCAACGTAGTTTTATATTTTGTTATTTGCTTTTTAAACTGTATTTTATTTTTAAATTAAAAGAAAATGGAAACAGCATCTACCACTGAGAACTACCTTCCACGTCCAACGCGTTTCACTACTAGATTGCAACTGAACTGCTCAACGAATTCGACTCTGTGACCTGCCACGACTCTTGTTTAATTTTTATAAATGTATATACATTTTGCGATTTTGCCTTTCTTCTTTCGCAATATGTTTTTCAATTCTGCGGTGTCGATAAATTTCCCCGACGTTTACTCACTCTATCAGTTTAATATTCTCTGACAAATAGCAGAGTAGTAAACTGCGGCTAGTCAGAGAAAGAGAGTGCGCAGAACGACGTACAAAGCAACTCAACGAAATACACTTAAAGACATTATTCCTTAGAAGCAATTTATTAAGTTCGATTACATTAATACAAAACTGAAAGCGGCATTATGTTGCAGAAGAATTGCAAAAACATATATGCTGACTACAGTGCCTCTTGATATGTTAAGATATTTTCTGCAGTTCTATTAACTGTAATAACGACTAGTTAATTTTACTAGCACGCAACAACACGTTTGACAATTTAAAATTTCTTAAGCGACTTCATAGTTACTGATCTTTGTTGTTTCGCCCGACTACAGTGGCAGCTTATGTGAAGCTAACGAAAGTCGTGCGAGAAAGTCAACGAATTATAATCACATTTAATTAGGAACAGTTGATAAAATATGAAACGATTGTGGATGGGGTAAATATTCCAATTTTGTTGTTTTCTTTGGGGGGGTTTAGACTCCAAAAAATTTCTTGCCGTTCGCCATTAGGGGCGGGGCTAGATCGCTCCAAAGTTTAAAATTGAGTCGTCGACATCTCTTTAACTGTAGAAGATATTCGGATGGTATGAGCGTCATTAGATGCGGCATTGAAATATCGTTAACTTATATTACACACGTTTTCACTCAAAAATTTGTTATTTTTATTTAAATTGAAATTTTAAATTTTACCACACTTTCTTATCTTTTTAATATTTGTATTAATTCCGTCCGAATATCTTCTACAGTTCAAGATATACCGCTTACTCAATTTCAAACTTTAGAGGGCTCTAGCCCTGACCCCAAAGAGGAACGACAAGAAATTTTTCCTTGTTGGAGTCTATAATCCCCAAAAAAGTGCCCAAAAAACAACAGCAATAATTTTAGCATTTACCCCATCCTCAATTTAAACCTAAAATATTTATTCAACAAGGGAAAAAACCTTTCTGCATAAACTCGGAAAAGTTATTGGCTAGAGATCTGCTAATTATAAATATCATCCACCGCTTGGAGCGATGTATAATTTTTGTTTTATCTTTAGCTGATCTGATAAGCTTGTTGTAATCAATAAGTTTTTGTAATCAATGTCTTCGTTGGAGTCATTTCTAAATGCGCTGAATTCTATCTCTAGCTTAAGATAGATGGGTAGCAGTTATGCCAGGTCCTACTGTTGAGAAAGGGAGATAGAGAATGAGAGCGAGGAGCTGGAAATTCAACTATGTAGATAGATTTAGATGCGTTCTAGTAGAAGCTCTACTGCCGTACGTTCTGAACTGTATTCAATAAGAAACGATTAGCTGATTCATACGTATTTTTCAATGTATTTAGTTATTGTGTTTCAATTTCAATTGAAATACTAAATAACTATGAATGTATTAGATCTATAGAAACCAGTCTCTAGAAAAGCTAGTCCCATTAACGAAATCTGAGCCGATCAATCAACTATGGTGGGCGGGGGGTGGTTACACAGCGCTACTTGTGATTTTTGCTTTTACTAATTTTTGAAATAAATTCTCATCGCTATTGATATATTAATATAGATATATTAATTTGTGTTAAAAATACGAATTAAAAGCACTCTAATTTAAGAAATCTCTGGATATTTTAATGCTGAGAATTAAAATTTAAGTAAATATGTTTGTATATAAAACATTCTAAACTATTTCTATGGATATTTTAATTTTTATTTCCCGCAGTCCCAAGAAGACAATGATTAGATGGAAGCAGATACACGTAAGGAACACGCCCGTCTTATATTTCGGTAATTTCAAGGTAATTACATGGAAACCTTTAGATCACCATAATAGATATTTCAAATGTATTGCTGGCATGCAATAAGTCAATTGATAAAATATTTTGATTGAAAATTGATAAAGATCAACCCTGACAAAAGAAATGTAGCGATACAATAAGTTCCCAATACTATACGTAGCAAAAATTTGTTATTCAGCTGAAACTAATCAGCTTTTGAAAAGTGTCAAAACCATTAGACTATCTCCATCAATGCGATGATAGCTGCAAATGTTTATCTCTGTGTTTTTAACTTTCGTGACCGAATACCAAGCGAATGTTTTCGCACCCCTCCCCCGCCGCTAACTCTAAACCCACACACAAACAGACAGGCAACATGTTATTCGAAATTTCTTCTTTCAACACTACATTTCTTTCTGCCACGGTGTGTCAGAGAGATGACAGCAAGTAATTTCCTACAACTCTAAAGAAAGGTAATCAATATAATATAAAATATAAAACTGCCCTGCTGTTTTTAAATACGAGCAAAATGTTCGACATGCAAATATTGATTGAGTTTTAGCTAAGCTCGGCAACATTTAACATGACATCGCCAACGGTAATGTAAAACGCAAACCAAAACATTCGTTTACATTCAGTTACAGTTATTAAACAAAAAATGCAGATGTTGGGGGTAAGACATTGTGGAGCCAGAAAACCACCGTCATCACGAATGTATCTCCGGAAAGTTCGCATTTATGATAAGAAGCGGTAACAATGACGGCAGCGCGAAGTCAAGAAAGACAATTGTCGAAATGCGATGGATGACATGAGTTGGGGTGCAGGCCGTCCCTGTTGTTTTTGTAAGCGATGCGCATGAATGTAAAACACAAGAATATCTGCATAGCGTCGAAAAAATGTAATCCACCCAAAAAGGCCTGCTTTAGCCTTCGAAATTCAAAAAAGTATGAGCGTGTCTCACTCTCCCAAAGTTTTCTGTTTTAAATAGACCCAACGAGAAAAATTGTCTTTTAAGAATTATTATTCATCAAACGAAAATAGAAGCAATTTATAATGAGAGAAAGAGAGATAGAGATAGAGATAGGGGGAAAGATGGCGAGTTTATAAGTGGTGGGAAAATAGGAGAAATGATCGCATGCGGTTTTGAGACTACAGTAAATAGAAATAAAAGAAAAAAGAACGGACATAAAACCGTATAAGCCTGCGTTTTATCGTTATCGATTCGTTAACGGTCGACAAAGTGTCAACACTATGGCGGCCAAAATGTGTTCTCCTCTCTCAATCTCTCCCAAAACGGTTATTATGGCAGCCTGTTTGGTGGTTACGCACCTGCAATGCGTCAAGTATCTTTCTGCAGTATTTTTTACCGCCGACTCTGTTCTCTTGTCGTTGACATTGGTGCTCACGGGCGACTGTTGCTGCTTTCGAGTTTGTTGTTTCATGAAATTCTTTAGTTCATGAAATAAATTCGATTAAGGATGAAAACAAATGTTTGCAGTATTTCGGTTTTATTCGATTGTTATCTTACGCCATTCCCTTCTGTTCTCTCACGGTTAGCGACAGACTTTAATTTACTTGTTCCGCATTAATTTTGCTTTGCCAAACGACGCTTGATTTTATAATGCCTACTGTTGCCATATAATTCACAAATTTGTTCAGCCCCGTCTTCATAATCCGTTTTTATTTCTCCTTCTTAAACTAAAATTTGTCTGCGAAACTAATAGTACAAGCTGTTCATATAAATGTTTTCATATTTCACAGTTAGCCGCAAGAAATTTTAACCATCACAATAAAGCAAAAATTATTGAAAAGCCTCCCTCTCTCTAACCCATTTTGTTGAAATTTCGAGTTCAGACCTTTTTTAGCGCGATTTAGCCGTTATAGTCTTAACCTTGCCCTCGTTTCCTTTGATAAGTTTCTGTTCGATTTGTTTCTCATTCTCTCTCTCTCTCTCTGTCCCTCTCTTTCTGTTTGCTTTTTCATCTATTTACAAATTTGATCAATGGCAAATTAAACTAATAAACTCCATATGAAAAACTTCAAATAAGCCAAACGTTAATTCATGGTCAAGTCAATTCATGGCATTGAGGGGGTGGGGTTAGCATAATTATTATTAAGCCTTCGCTATAAAACAGTTTTTGTGATATAGCAATGCTAAAAGCTTGCTATATTCCTGTGAGAAAATATTATCTAGCTTAATAATGGTCGTAATTTTAATGATTATCCTGACAATCCGTTAAAACCCAACTTAATCCACAATTAAAATCAAAAGAAAAAGTGAAAAAGGCGTAATAGAAAGAAAACAAGAAAACTAAAAGGAAGAAAGAAACATGAAAAGAGTAATGGCAGACGTTTAAGAGTATCATAAAAGAGTGACAGTTTACTGAATAAAAAATTATGCCAAAGAAATATTTGTGAGGAAAAGAATAAACAATGGACTTGCATAAAATTTCGTGTCAAAAATTACCGAAGTGACAAGCGTTGATGGAATGAATGACAAGACTTTATAAAATTCAAAATGGAAAAGTGCGTGTTTTTTTTTGAATTTACTGAGTGCAGAATTAAACGGAGCAAAAGATATCCTGAAAGGGAAGAAGGAAATTGTGCTGACAGTGATAAACAAGTCAGGCTGAATGTGAGACGAGTGTCATACGACAAATATGCTTGTTCTCTTTCTTTGAACATCTTTAACAATTTAGTTTAGCTTAAGTTTACCGGATAATTCCTTTTATAGATTGTAGACAGATGTGGGCCAACAGAAAAAAAAAACGAAACGGTTTATTATTTCAAACATTTCAAATTTTAACGAAGGAACGTATATCTTTCTCTTTGGTATGTGTTTCCCTAGGAGTTTTATGCCCTTTTCCGTCCATATTGCTTTTTATTTTTAATCTTTTGCATCATCAATCTCTGTTATCAAGCGCTCCATTTTCGATTATTACATTATACGAATCTGTTCCGCTTGATTTACCCTCGTACCTATACCACCTACGTCAAATATTTCTCTAGCATAATTCTCTTGTTTTTTCTATCCATCGTAATCATAACAATGATCACTTTCTAATTTATCAGACAATTCGAATTTATTTCCTTCTAATTCTCAAATTTCATGTCTGCAGAATTCTGCATTCGATGAGAAAAAAATTCTGTAAAGATTCGTGCATGCGCCGTCAATGAAATTAAATTGAAAATTTTAAAGCAATTGTTTATATTAATTTCGTAATTTCTCGCCGCCAATCTCGTCCCAAAGAAAAACATAAGTTTTTAAACGACTCGCTGGTAAGGTTTTGTGTCTTATGTTAGTGCCTGTGAGTTGTTTCGGAGTCCTTGAAGTCTTTTATATTACTGTCATATGCGGTAACGATATTTTGCACGTTAGGGACTTTTCTTTTTTAACGAGTGATTATGTCTGCGGTGCAAGTCGACCCTAGAATCACAATCAACCCTTCGTGAATTTGGGCGCAATGCTGAATTTTTTAGACTTGTTGGTAGTTAGGGTTCATTCAAAATATATTGTTGTTGTTATTCGTTCGTTCGTTCTCCTGTGCTCTTTCCCATTCATCCCTCACTTCCTTCTTTCCATCACTCTTTCCTACCCACCCTAATCAAGCAAATGCCAAGGCTTTTACTGCAATTTTTGGGTGGCTCCTCTTCTGAAATTACTGCTCTTGCTGATGTTGTTGTTTTTGTCAGAAATTTTTATTGTTATTCTTACATTTCCTTCTTATTCTTGTCAAATCTTTTAACTAGTATTGCTTGTGTAACGTAATTTTCTAGTTTCTCTCAATTGTACTGCGTCCACGTCGAGTCTGGCCCTAATACATGTTATCTAATATATTTATTTTCTGCATCTTCGTGTAACGTATCCTATCTTTTGTTTACATGGTTTGCTTTTGTACGAAATATCGTTGATTGGATCCGGTGCAAAGTAACGTTGCGACAAGTTTGCGACATTTTTTGACGCTATCTCGACAATACATTCGATGACATTATGTTCGACAATGCGGTAAAAATTGAGGAAAATTCGTAATAAATCCTTAACCCTTCACACAATTGCGCCCGCCTCTTTCCTAATTGCGGCAAGCTGCAACAAAAATAAAAAAAACAGCAGCAGCAACACTCCTCTTTACCAGCAGTGACAACACCACTGACAGCAATAGAGAAAGCAATGAAATTAACTGCAAACTGACGATTACGAGTCAAGAGCTTTTGTTCGTTTCTTTTTTCCCTTTTTGGTTTCTGGGATTTCTTCCTTTTTTATGTTTATCAGGTCTTTCACGCGGTTTCTGCCGCATTCGACAAAATGATTACAAACACGATTGGTTCATTCTTTACTACATTCGTCTTTTATTTAATTTTTTCGTTTTATTTTTATTACAAATAACTTGATTGGATTGCCGCAGAATCGATTACGGATAATGCAACACAAATCAATTTTATAACCGAGAAGAAGGCGATGGAGACAGGAATGACAGAATGACATAAGCAATGACGAAACATATCCGCATGTTCTTAATTGACAGATGAAATTATATGAAATGCTTTGGATCGGATTGTTAATTTAAATTGTTAATTTTCATCGCTTCTTCAACTACATTGTCATTACTGTGGTTTCGCGTCAATGCTTGGGCAACTCAACATGTCTTGTACAGATCTGGAGTTTCCAAAAGTTATCTGAGATTAAAAACTGCTCATAAATACTTCACTTTTATTTAAGACCTTACTATCAGTATGTTCTAATATAAATTGCGCAAGGCCATTTAGTCCGATTTCTTCATTATCGTTTTATAGCCATCAATTGATAAAAGACCTATAAAGACCAATCCGTCCGTTTTGCAGAATCAAATAGGGATTTTAATTCTAAACTTTTTAACGCGTGTCTTTATCAATTTAAAAAATAATCTTATCATAACACTTAAAAATTGAATACAATATATTGAAGAAATCGCCAGTCAACAGACAATCAACAGCATTCAACAGAATTATAACAAAGTTATTCAATGGTAATCAGTCGTGAAAAGTAAACGGTCTAAAAAATGATTTTTTCATACCGGAAAGATAAAAAGTCTGTTTGAATGATTTTTTAAAACTATTTTTATATTTTGTAAAATTATTTTCTAACAAAGACGAATAAGAAAGAAGAAAAGTATTAAGAATTCCAAATAAAATCATAAAATCATTATGTTTATTATTTATAAGTTAATACTTATTTATTACAATATATTGTACAATATAATCGATCAATATTTTATAATAAGTTTATATACTTTTGTCTACTTTGGTACATGTTTAGGTGTGTGTGCGATTAGTTATGACATAGCGTGTGTATCATTGCGTGATCCTGCGTCATATTGAATCCGTTACTTCAGTTTTACTGCAGTGTCACTGAGGTCGTGTCCTGAAAAAAATTGTTTAAATCGTCCAGAAGCCCACATTTAAACACATTTATACATACTCGCATATATACCCACACCTATGCACACGCGCATGCACGCACACACGCACGTGTCTTAAACGGACCCCAGCTGAGTTGCGGAGTTTCTGTTATCGTCATCGAAGATTTCTATCATCGTCATTATCATCGTAGTTGTCGCATTTTCTCATCTGCAAAAACAGCAACAATATACGTTTCAAAAGAGAAGACTGAAATTGAAATGAAGAGGACGAAAATGAAGAAAAAAAACTAACCAATTTATTTAAAGATAATATTTCTGAAGAAATTACCAAAAAAGGAGAAATATAAATAAAAACAAATCAAATCGCTAGCGTACCAACCCTTGTTGGTTGTAGGAGCCTTTTGGTTGTATTGAATAAACATTTACTTTAATGCAGCATAGCCAGTGTGCTTCAGTTTTTTAAACAGTGGAACAATTCCTGCAAAATATAAGAAAAAAACTTAACTGGACTGGATCTTTTCTCTATATGTTTTTCCATGGTTTCAAATATCATCGGAACGATGTTGATTAAGAAAACGTTATTTAAAGAAATTAAATGTTTTTTTTTGGATATTGGAAACTTCCCGCCAAATACCGTTACCATATAATCAATCATAGATTTTATGACATTTAACTACCCTCATCTTATTGATTGAGCTTCGGGGGCA
Organism: Physocephala rufipes; assembly: GCA_963966595.1. NCBI lineage: Eukaryota > Metazoa > Arthropoda > Insecta > Diptera > Conopidae > Physocephala > Physocephala rufipes. Next base: position 20,954,678 of record OZ016505.1, on the reverse strand, counting down.
ACAGCGATTTGCTTTCATGTTAATTGCACTTCCAAATTCTTTCTCTTACATCTTTAGTCTGGTACTATTTTACTAAAATGTTTATAAGATCATATATCATAGTCTTAATATTTGTACAAATCCCAATTTTTTCTTAAAACGTTGTTAAATTCAATCAGGCTCAATAAAATTTCATATAAATTCAATCATAGGCATGCAAGGTCCGGCAGCAAGAGCGTTCATTTCTGATATCTTTTGTTGTTTGTTAAACTACACTGAGTTTTGCCTTTTGAACACATTTCTAAGGTAATACGTAATAGTCTTAAATTTTTTGAAATTGTTATTCTTACTTCGCTTAACTATTTACTTTGTCATAAAAGAAGGCCCAATAAAATTTCCATTTCAATTTCAATCATAGGTTTTTTAACATTTTTTATTGTATACATTTAGGCAGGCAGAAAAACGCTTTAAATATACAGCCTAGAAATGGATTTATGCTAAAACGTCCTTCATCATTCCCTCTCCGTTTTCACTCTTGAAAATTCAATGGCTTGCCGGAAGTCGATGGATTTATTAAAGGTAATATTATACAAAAAGCCAGACTAATGTCTTCAGTGCTATGAGATATGAGAAACAATAGATATATTTTCTTTAATGATTGCATCATGTATGAAATCACAAGAGAAAATTGAAGAGCCCAAAATTGGAGCAGCAACAACAACAACAAGAACATCAAGAACAACAAGAATATCTACATGATAGTAACACCGCTACATAGAAATATATAGAAAGATTTATATATGAACGTGTATATATATGTTTATCCTTATAGAGTTCCGTAGGATAAACAAAGATTTCTGTCGACAGACAAATTCAAGCATACGAATACACGCATATTTTACAGATTTATTCATTTCTCCATGCGTACAAGCAGAATGTTGCTTGTTAATGCCTAAATAAATAACTTATATATTCATCCCCCCATGAGTGGTCCCTTCCCTTTCCCATTCCTTTCTTTCCATCAAAAGTCATGGTTTCAACCAAATTACTGTAAGATAAAACTAGAGTAACGAATAAGCAACGGTCTAAAAGAAGCCGCAGATTGATAGATAAAAGAGAGAGCTAGAGGAGAGAGGGAGAGAGGAACTATGAGAGTAGCGCAGTAAGCCTTAAAAAAGCAAATACAAAAGAACAAACGCAGCAACAAGTAAATTCTGTAAAAAATGCGTCCACAGAGAACGGCAAGGACAAATTCTGGCAAGGATACTTGTGATAAGTATGTATTTGCCAATGGTAAAGGCATTGACGGTAACGGTAACTGACTATGCGTGTACTCAATGCTGCAATGCCGTTTTTTCAATTCATCGAGAATGACGAAACGCAAATTAAAACGGAACTATCCAAGAAAGAAGACGCAAAGATAAAAGAGAAACAAAAGAGAGGAAAAGAAAGAGAACTGAAAAGAAAACTATGGAATAATTCTGGTATGAAGAAGATCGAAGATTGCGCCAATTTCTAACGCGCATGATCCTTCCGTATCTCTCTCTTTTTATATTTTTCTCTCTCTCAACCTCTTTTTGAAAAAATTACGCTGACGCGATAGACGCCAAAACATTCCATAATTATATCATAGAAATATTCGCCGCATTCGTATTCCTGTGACCACACCCTCCGTATTTTACGCTTCCCCTCCACAACCCTCCCGGGGATAATTGCCGCACTTAACGAAGAAAAACTGGAGAATGGCGAACGAGCAGATATCCGTACGAGTCAAGTTAACAGATACAAAAATGAAAGTGGTTGAGAGCGGAGCAGATAGTATTAGAAGTGCATAACAAAATAGAGCAAGAATAACAGCAACAACAACAACAATGACTGCAATCGTAGTACCAAGAAAGAGGATTGAGCGAAATGAATGAACGACGCAACAAAACTGCATCCTCTTTAAAGAACACAAAACATAAATAATCTATAGTTTTATCGATTTTAAATCGAACACACAAATCTTCTATAAAGGTTTTTTCGATGAAATGAAAAGCAAGCTCACGTTGCAAAAAGCCTTCCTCAGATGAAATACTGAATATACGCGAGGTCACAAATGTCGTACTGTATGATTGTCAAATTTTTCAATAAACCTAGTGTACCTTACTCACCCTCTACCCTTCAACATCAGCAACCGCGATACAAACTAAAATTTTATCAACATGAACGAGAGGTCAAATTTCGTGGGGAGTGACCAATGATAGAGCTCTGTGTCATTGAGGATGCGAGCACGATTCATAGAGGATAGCTTTTTTGAATGGGCAGAAAAAGCTCGCGCAAAAAAACAATAATAATGACAATAATAATATAAAACAAAATGAAAAAATAATAAATAATGAGATGAAAAAAAATATTGCTCCTTTCTTCCCCTCCTTTTCCCCCGCTCTACCGTATATACAATTGTTGCTTTATGGAATCCCTTAAATTGCTACATCGGCGAGAGAATTACACCGACTATCTTTTTGTTGGCCTAAAAATTTACTCTCACGTAGGATTCGTTATCCATGTCACCGCTTCTTCTTCTCACTCGACCATTCTTTATTCTGGTTTATCCTTCTCTTCTGTAGCATATACTTTGGCGCAGCCAATTCGCTTGGGTATATTTTTGCTCAAAGTATTTCGTTTGTCGTTTTCTTCAAAATATCTGCTCTAATTTTTTAACGATTATATACACGTATGTGTTAAGTTTTCATATATAAAACCAGTATTATACATAATTGTCCATAGAGTTGACTACGGATAATATTTAGCAACACACACACGCATACACACATTGAGTGGGTGCATGACTGGCATAAAATGAAAAATGTCACTATTCATGACATATAATTTTAATGACAAATTCAATAATAATCGGATTCAGAATGGTTCGTATTTTAATGAAAATTTAAAATTGTAAGGCATACTTTGAGGGGCTTAGTTTCAGAAATAATCGGGAATGCTTACGCCTGTTGCTGAACAACAAAAACAGTGAGATATTTCTGATAGACCTGTACAGGATACTGCTGTCGCTCTCAAAAATGAAACTTATTCATCAAATGTTTGCTTTCAATTTATCTTTGGATTTTGAAGGCATAGGATAAATAACCTTTTTCACTATAAATTGATCTCTGAAAATATCTTTCATAAAATCAGAAGTTTCTTAAAAAACGTTTAAAAATTCTTCATGCAATCATGACTGAAGCTATATTATCCACACACACTCACACACAAATACACACACATCCACCCACCCACCCACACACACAGATACACTATGACATATGCTTATGTACGTGCATGTTAAGATGCTCTGTCAACCAGACATCCTCGGTATCAAGAAGTTGCAATCAGTAGGCAACGCGAAACATAGCTTACGTTGCTTACTTTATTTCAAGTAATGTTTCGCAGGAGTCATATTTATAAATTTGAGATCTTCTCTAAGTTTTGATAGATTTAAATATCCTAAATCTTCCCATGAATATCAAGTAATTGTTTAACGTCAAAGTTATTTTCAGCATTTCTAAAATCTACCAAAATAATCTAAACAAGAGAGGTTTCATTATAAATAAGAAACCACTATTCAAACAATCATTCTTAGCCGGGGCTCTCAAAGCAATAGAAAATTTCTGGATCTAACTAATTAAGTCCTAGATTGAGCGAAATAGTGTTAAATAAAATGAAATCTCTTTTAGTGTTTGAAACTTCAATGCATTAAATTCATTTGCATGCGTGCATAAATGAACACATATGTATTTACTGGTTAGAAAATGTTACCAGATAACGATGAATAAGTCGCGTATGATGTTGCCACATGTAATTAGAAGGACCACCGTTATTCATATGTAACGATTTGCATGCATAAAATATCTCATAAATTTAAGCACTTAATCATAATCAAGCGTTTAACCGCAGACACATACATACACACAAACAAATTCATACATCGCGTAGCGCAATACAACAAACATACATACAGTAATTCACACGCACACATTCCACAACCCAATAGAACTATGACATCAACTTTAAGTCGCATAAAACGACACACCTACCCACGCACTGCACACAATCCACATTTTCCTTACACAAAACTTTACACTTTAAATAAACAACCATACACAAGCCCAAATATAAAGTTTTCCTCCCACAATCGTAGCATACATTTTACTTGTTAGAGATGTTGTACGTTTATGTTTTATACCAATTATTCTCCACGGATGGCGCTCTTTGTGATCTGAATGACTTGTGGAGTCGTTGGTTGAATTCGTCGTTCAATAGTTTGTTTGCCGCCCGGGCTGCGAGAATACTTGTGTATGAGATCCGTATATATGAAGATGAAGATGTATGAAGATGTATGCGAATATGTGTATGCACATAATCATGTGCGCATATATGTGTGTGTGCCTATGAACGTGAATGATCGCTTTATGTTCAAAATTGTTCCGGCAACAGCAGATTGACACAATTTCGTATATCGCATGTGTGAGCGCGTGTGTGGTGGAATGCATGCATATGCGTATGCGAGTTTCCAAACGTTTTTGCTTAAAATATACAAATGCGCACATATACGCATGAAAACTGTTTAAAATATTCTCAAGTGTACAATACCATTTTTTCAGTTCAACTCAATGCATCGCCACGATTTACTTAGTCAAATCCATTGACGTGGCTATAACAAGGGGATGATGAGATCGTGGGATCGGAACAAAATCAGATAAAATTTAGAGTAAACACAAAGTTTTCGGTAGTTTTCAAAAATATCAACCGATGAAAAAGTTAATGTTTAAATAGCGATAAAGAAAATTTAGTTGCGACTTTCTAGCCTGATGTTTGGTGTATAATATGCGCCACTGTCAACCCATTTCACTCTGTCGATCCCAGTCTCTCTCATTTGATTGCTCAATTAAATAAGTTCGCTGCAAGAGCAAGCGAACTCGGAAACTGGCAAATATATTCGTTATGCTCGTTAAAAATGATAATCACATCCTCGCTTCCCTTCAATCTTTCATCATCAGAATTTGTCGGAAAATTCAATTTTCATTTAATTTGTTTTTAGTTTCCTTTTGAAAGGAATCGCCTTTCTCTTACTTTTCCTCTGGAAAATCTTCTAGTGAATGCTATGAAGGTGATTATGAATAATGAATTATTTAAGTTTCATCAGACTTACACATACAGATACACAGATACACAAAGTCACGTACACACATATAGATACACGCACACCCACTCACAATTCTTATTTCAAAATAGATCTTAATTTTTAGATTTTCAGGAAGGATTCAGATTTAAATGGGATACCTTTGATATATAGAAGATCGAAGGAATAAAACCGCGTCTACTTTCTTTAGAATATATAAGTGTTGTATATTATAGAGAAGATTTAATTTGTAAAATAAATTTGATCCATTTAAGTGTTGGTTCCCCAGTCCAAAAATCTTCGAGTCGAAGATTTTTTTTCGAACTGAAGCCCGTGGTTTTTATGGCTTTGTAGTTCGGTTAAAAGGTTTTTTATGTCAAGAGACAAGTAGGTCACAACGGAAAACAACCGAATGGAGAAAGACTGCGTCCGGGAATATAAGCATCAATTTGGCTGTGACAATTAAAAGTCTGGCAAAAACAATCACGGGAGTAAAGGGAAAGGGACGAATGGCAAATGACTGAAAAGAGAAGGAAGTTTTTGGTCATTAATTCTGAGCTAAAAATCAGGAAACACTGTGTTTGAAACAAACTCCTTGTAGAAGCTGTGAATGAAAGGTTGGAGGAAAACCCGAAAGAGACAAATAGTTATCAATGAATGCTTGGTGAAAACTCAAAGGTAAATATAATCGAAAGGGAGTTAAAGCGTATAAAAAGCGAAAATGCAAGTACTATCTAATAGAATTTCGCACTCATTCGAAGAGAATCACATGCAGTAGATTTTGATTTCATACATCTGTTTCCATCTCTGTCTCTCTTTTGCATTTGACGAGTATATTCTCAATACATGATCCCAATCGGTGGCAAAAACAGAGTTTGAGAGAGAGAGAAGAAATTAATTAACATTCTTCGAATAGTTAGACAGTGGAGAGACCCTTTCCATTTGTTTTGATGCGAATTTCGGAAGGAGAAGTACAAAAAGTGTGATGATAATGATGGTGATACTGATTTTATTATCATTCATAACATCAAATACCTTCAAAGATGTCATCAGATGCTTGTCTTAAAATAATAAAATGGAGAACAAGTTTTGTCCCCGAATATCCTTTCTCTGGAAATAAGAAAAATGCCAAAAAAGATAACGTCGTTCTGCCTTAGAGAAAATGTACCGTAAAGGATTGTTTTTGCGAATCATAAACATGCAAAAAATCCATTAAAGGAGAAGCAGAAAAGCACGAGATTCCTTCAGTTTTAATTTTATTTAGGCCAAGAAGAGCCGCACCCAACGCCAGGAGAAAGGATGGTATTGGATAAAGATACTCTTATGCAGACACACACACACTTAAGGCGTGTTAATTATCCAATTTGAATAATTACGCGAAATCCATAATATAAAACGAGACATGAAATTAAATTCTTTTAAAGGAAAATCATTTGCAAAGAAAGTCGTGATTGCTTCGACAGGGTTTGCCGTTGTTGCTATTGTTGTTTTTGTTATCACTGTTTTACTGCCATTGCTGTTTTAGTGCCATGTCTTTTTGTTTTACTCTAACTTTGAGCTTACTGCTTTAACTGACGTCATGAGTGTTGCTCCTACAAAACACCCGTCGCCAAAGACTGGAGTGAGATTTTAATGCTTCTCCGTGCTGCAATCAGAACGAACTCTTTTACATTCCTCCAAATTTCTTACCAATACCAAGATCATTTTAATCTATCCTTCTGTTTATAATAATTGTTGTTATTGTTGTTTGCTGCTACTGAAGAGGATATTGCGTTTGTTATGATTATCATTGTTATTTTTTCTATTATTATTATTATTATTATTGTGATAGTATAAATTAGAGTGGTGTGGGAACAATAATGGCAGAGAGTGGTGACGGTATAAAGGGTGTATGGTAGGGTGGTGTGGGTGGTGGATGTGGTAGTGATGGGAAGGGCTTATCCCAACAGAAACTAATAAAGGCTTGGGTATGCCGGGAATGACAACAATGACGTCGGCATTGGTGATGGTAATATTTACGACGAACTACAGTTCTGTGTTCACGATACCCCGATGGCAAATTAAAAAATTACAGAATTGCACGCTCAAATGATAAAATAGCGGGAACATATCGTTAATACTGAAGAGAAGTAAATAACCGCACCCTATCGTATATTTCACAAAAACCTAATTTAAAGTCAAAACCAAAACACCCGAGGATGAAATATCATTTCCGCTGATTTTTTAGAAACTTTGAAATTACCATATTTTGCACTTTTTAATTAATTACATTGGAATAATTTTATAAAAGGTTTTCAACCAAATCGTCCTTGCAAAAATACCATCTCGTTATAAGGTTGTTTGTTCGAACTGAAAGTAAAAATACATTAAGGGTTAATCCTTTCATTACTGCATTATGCGCGTAACACCGATTTTAAAGATGGCCTGCATGAAGAGTCCAGCAATCACCAAATCGAAACACCAGAAAGGCTGGTTCTATAATTTTAAGTCTTTTCATTCAAATTTTAAAATTTCTATATAGAAAATATGTTTTTTAAATAGAAAATATTTTAACTTCAAGTTAAATTTATTTCATCTGATTTTATTTCATTTGAAATTCGTTAAGATGTAGCCGATTCCAAGCATTTCTATGGTTTCGTATCGAATTCTTCTTTTAATATATAAATTGATGAAGTTGCAAAAATTGCTCATGCACGATTCGTCATAGAAAGAAAGTGACGTCTCCCTTATTCCCTGCTCGCTAGTTTGTTGGTTTTGCTCGCTCAACCGTTACGTGGCAGCGCTATGACAAATATCAAACAAAGAACGAGTCGAACTCTTTTGAAAATAATGCAAATTAAAAGGAAAAACACAAAAACAAGAAGAGTAAAAGCAATAAGAAGTATTAATTGAAGTCATGAAAATAATAACGAGCGTATTCTTGCGATCTTTTAAAAATTACACTTTCTCAATCATAAATGAATAAATAATTGCACGCACAGGACGGGCCATAGTTTTTGTGGCCAATAATGAATATTCATGACACCCTAAGGGATGGTTGGTTGGTCATTGCATTACCTCACGGAGTAAAAAGTAAACGCGAAAGAAAAGCAGTAATAAAAATTTAATTTAATCAAGCTTTTAAAAGTCGACTTACGAAAAAGAGTTTACGTAAACATTTCTTTCGTAATTTTTTAGAAAGAGGGGGAGGAAAGCGAGATTATTTTTATTGAAAAAAAAACGAAAGCAATATAAATATTCTAGAATATCGCGAATATATAAAAATAAACAACTAAAAGGAAAACTTATTGAAAGAAATGCCATTCTATATATTCCGATGCAATGCAATTAATAAAATATTCGTTATCGCTTAACAAAGTTTCTTAGACCACGCCCATTGAAACAGTAACAGAAATAACAATAACAGAATTACTAATAAAGAATTATTAATATTGCTGCCGGCATGCCAGCATGTTGCCCTAATGCAGGTTTCAATTGTTATTGTTGGTATTCATTTTGTTATTGCCTCTGTGGAGTGCATGTAAAATGCTTTTGAATCAAGGTCTTCGATTATATCATACTATCTCTTTCTCTCTATCTTTTCCACGCACACACATGCATTGATTATACGTGGCGTATCAAATGTAAATAGCGTGCGATTAAAAGCAGCTTCCGTTGTTGGAACGATCCATAACCTTCTTTTGGTTGTGTGTGTGCATGTGTATGCGATCGGGAGGAGCAATGGCAGCAGGCAACAGGAATGGCAACTGCAACAACTGCAGTAGAAAAAGGAGTTTTTTAGTTGTTTTACTTTTGTTTGCGTTACGCGTCATTCAGTCGCGCCACAAAAACATGTACATGGCAAAGAATCCATTAACTTTAAACAGTTAAGAAGGATGTTGCTGTTGTTGTTATTATTATTGGTGCTGAAAGGTTCTTTAATGAAACTGTATTCTACGATGCGTGATTGCTTGAACGTAATGAACGCTTTTGTTGTTGGCGCGTTATTGCAACGAACAAAGTGAACCAACAAAGTTAAATGCATTAAAAAGTCCTGGACGTTAACGGAGTGCTTCAGGGTATTATTACGTAAGTCACATCCATTAACCTGCTTTTTCTGTTTCGGTGCAAAGAACAACAAACTAATAATGGTGTCACCTTTGAAGATTTAAAAGAAAAATTCTAATAGAAGTCTATATAATTTTTTAAAGTAAACCCTCTTGATGTCAACACCTCTCATTTTTACCTTATACTTTCTAACAATTTCTCGCTGCGTCCATTTTGGACACAAGTCAAGTTTTCGCTTTCCTTTAACTTTTCTTTCTTTTCACTTTTATTACCTTTTATTTTCTTTATATTTTGATTTCTTCATTTTTCGGAGAATGTCAGAATTTTGAATTAAAAGACAGTGAATGACACTGAATGTCAATGAATGACAGCGAAGGCAATGAATACAAAAATGATGTCAAACGCAAACACACACCCATATGAATATACACATGTGTACATTTGTATATAAAGAGTAAACAGTGTTTTTTTTAAACTACTAGAAATGGTTGAGAAGTTGGTTAGCGAGAAGAAGCAGAGGTTTAATTTACTTAGTTAACATTTACTTCGGTTTAGGTTCAGTATTGCCTTCAACCTCTTTACCCTTCTTCCAGTGGAGTCTCTATGTAATTAAATTCATAACGATTTTTCATGTTGATTTCTGGGAGAACTTTTTTATGGAGTAGTTAAAGGATCAAACACTAAATGAAGTAGGAGTAAAGAAGAAGAAGAATTATATTATAAAGTGAATTAAAGTGAATAATTTGGATCATTTATGGTAACGCCTCTCCTTTGCGTCATTATTATTCAAAGTCTCTTAGGGAGCCTCTCCCTCACCAGAAAGGGCACCAAAAAATGAGGAGCGGTTGAGGGGTTCGGGCCACCAGAGCCCTATGCCATTCCTGAGGTTAGGGTTGAGTATGACCTTCCTATCTCTCAGTTTGATCGTCTTTCCATTCTTAAAATATGCGAATTGTCGGCACTCTTCATTATTTCCTCATTTACTTCTTCTTCCCCTTCTTCTTCTTCGTCTTTTTCCTCATCTCAAAAAAAAATGCAAATTGAAAATCTTTATAATTCAGGGTTATTTCGAGAAGGCCACCGAAAATTTATTCAGGTCTATTTATTCTAAACGATTCGTGCTGTTAGCAGGACTTCCTCTTCCCCTTTTTACCATTATTTCCCCTTTTCTTAGAGGTATTGTTTTAGTTGTTGTTGTTTGTGTTGTTTTTATTATATCCTTCCAACTTGTAGAATATCAATATTATGCAAATTTATAAAGGAAGAGAATGAAAGAATAGCATAAAAAATCAATTTAAGATAATTTCTACCCCCAAAAAACTGTTTAAATGCTTTTCTAGTTGCGTCACTTCACACGATTGTTCCAGAAATAAACCATTAAAATATTCGAATTGTATCACGCGACAAAATCCGTCACCATCTCGAATTTCCTACGAATTGTTTTAGAAAAATTTTTAAAATGCGCTAACACCGAAATTCCATTTATTGCGAATGGCACCTTGACCGCCACAGGTGGTCACCTTATAGTCGCCAAAATTAATATTGGCAATGTCGTAAAAGACACCCAGTGGTGTCAACAGTTTACAATTTTAAATTACGAGCAGTCTTTAGGGGAGTATTTTCAATCGTTATTTTATTTACACACCATAATCACATGATCATGATTACATCTAGTGCTGTCACCTTGCAGTTATCAACAGGATTCTCTTATCGTGTGCTTTTACATCTCCACTAGACGTTGATCCGTCACGTAATCGTATATTTGTAATTAATCGAGGTTATTAGGCCGTTACTGACCGGTAAGTCTGAAACGCTCGCTGATCGCAATTATATCCTTTTCTGAATTTTTCCTTTTTCTTAAATACAAAACAGACATGGAATGAACTTAATACTAATAAAGGATTAAAATTATGACTATAATTTTTACGATTATAGTAATTTTTATTATGATTATAGTAATTAATACATTTAATCATTATTATTTTGATATGCCATTCTCTTATGCCAAATTTTAATTTATGCAAACATTATTTGTTCTTTTTCCGAACTGACTTAGCAAAATATGTTTTGAAAAAAAGCTTAACTCTAATTGCCTTTAATGATAACATAATTAAATTCATTTAGCATCAAGAACAAGAGTTAGTTTTTACACCCAAAAAAATAATAATTTGTGAATACCGTTAACGACATATAACGTTTTTTGATGGAATTAATTTAACGAAATTAATTTAATGGACTTATCTCATTAATGTATTAATATTACGGTGATGGCTATTCGTTCCTTTTTTGTAGCAAGAGAAACTGGTAAGTTTCAGCCTTATCTAAACTGAACTAGATAACCTTTCCAAGGTCCTTTTGATTTTTGTTGGAGTCCTTCGAATACGAACACGAATCCTTCGAATCTTGTGAAAGCATTGCCAACGTAAAGAGCCAGCAATGAATGAATAGTCAAAACTAACGAGAACGGCGATATTTTAATAATTTTTGGTTATATTATTGCGAGCCATAGAGAGTGGTTTCTCTTTAAACATTTTCTCTTCTTTACAGAAGTAAATTTTTAACTAATTTTGAAATATCGAAACATCCCCAAGAGATACTATCGATAGTCATCGAATAGAAATCGGGTTTCTAAGTGCAGAGATATTGTAGATTTCATAATTTCATTAAAAATCCGATTCAATTTCAATTTTACAGCAAATTCTATTAGAAGAGAAAAAAAGTTTGCCATTACCTGGATCGATGTTAAAAACCGAAATATTTTAAGGATTTTAAAGGATTAAAGGATTCAAATAAATAGCGGTAAGACAGAGGAAAACAATAGCCATTAAGGACTTTAACCTCTTCTTCGACTTTTCCCTTCACACGCTAATGCACCCGTCGGGCTGAAAGTAGATTTATCTAAATGAGCGGAAGTATGAATTTCAGAGAAATCAAAAAGCTTGTCGGGCAAAGAAAAAACAAAGAAAACAAAGAATGAATGAATGAAAGAGAGAATAGTTAGATAGATGATGAAACATAGAATGTACGGAAGGACCTTTTGTGGGGATGCATTCTTTCCTTCGAAACCTTTAGGCAATTTATCGATTAGAGGAATCTTTAATAAAGCTATTAAGTTGCAACGAGCATAGGCAAAGAAATCAACGAACACAATAAAAAGTTTGCCAATAAAGAGTCCGGTCTATTCGTTAGTCCTATTGGTTAAACGTTAAAAATAAAATTAGATTGTATCAACGTGTAATCAGAGATAATAAAAAAAGCATGTAAAGGCATGAATAAGAAAGCCATAAACAAAGAGAACAAAATTAAACAGTAATAGTAATAAAAGGGAAAAATAACAATCACAATTAAAATAAAAAATTTATTTCTTTCTATATATATATATATATATATATATATATATATATATATATATATATATATATATATATATATATATATATATATATATATATATATATATATATATATATATATATATATATATATATATATATATATATATATATATATATATATATATATATATATATATATATATATATATATATATATATATATATATATATATATATATATATATATATATATATATATATATATATATATATATATATATATATATATATATATATATATATATATATATATATATATATATATATATATATATATATATATATATATATATATATATATATATATATATATATATATATATATATATATATATATATATATATATATATATATATATATATATATATATATATATATATATATATATATATATATATATATATATATATATATATATATATATATATATATATATATATATATATATATATATATATATATATATATATATATATATATATATATATATATATATATATATATATATATATATATATATATATATATATATATATATATATATATATATATATATATATATATATATATATATATATATATATATATATATATATATATATATATATATATATATATATATATATATATATATATATATATATATATATATATATATATATATATATATATATATATATATATATATATATATATATATATATATATATATATATATATATATATATATATATATATATATATATATATATATATATATATATATATATATATATATATATATATATATATATATATATATATATATATATATATATATATATATATATATATATATATATATATATATATATATATATATATATATATATATATATATATATATATATATATATATATATATATATATATATATATATATATATATATATATATATATATATATATATATATATATATATATATATATATATATATATATATATATATATATATATATATATATATATATATATATATATATATATATATATATATATATATATATATATATATATATATATATATATATATATATATATATATATATATATATATATATATATATATATATATATATATATATATATATATATATATATATATATATATATATATATATATATATATATATATATATATATATATATATATATATATATATATATATATATATATATATATATATATATATATATATATATATATATATATATATATATATATATATATATATATATATATATATATATATATATATATATATATATATATATATATATATATATATATATATATATATATATATATATATATATATATATATATATATATATATATATATATATATATATATATATATATATATATATATATATAAATGTTTGTTCGCCTGGATTTGAAAAATAATTATATCATCAGGCTTATTCTCACATTTTTTTCTTTTTACCCATTTTCATCCTTTCTCGTTCCTCTCGACCTCTTTTCCTTCCTTCCGCAAATATTCATTGCGTTTCCGGGAAAGGGAAGACTGAAGTGGAAAGATAATTATGAAGGGAATGAAATAATACTTTACTGCAGCTCACTTTAAGACTAAAAGGGAAACATGAACTACCGGGCCCAACAATGATAACGTTTCCTTATTTCCTTCAAATTGACTCCTTTTTCCTCCCTATTTCATTCATCTTTACTTGTCCTTTTGAATTGTAGCAATTTTGAGCAGTTGTATTTTTTACTACGCATTATTCTTATTTTGGATTATGGTAGCTCTTCATCTTCTTCTGCTTCCTCTTCTATTCTCCCGGAAAAGTTTCATATTTTCGTAATTACTGACTCGCCCATTTAGAATTCGTCGAAGTACCAAGCATCGAAGCATTTTAAGAGAAAGAGATCTCAACGATTGTTAAGGGTCAATTTGGTGAAGAAGAAATGATAACAACAAATATAAATTTATTCATTTTTTATCCCCAAAAACATTACGTTTACACTAGTGTCGTCTTCTATAAAATTAACAATTTTTGTTTCATAAATAAGAATATTGCTTTTACACTTCCGTGGTTAGTTCAAGTTCTGTGACTGTAGTCCTCCAATTCAAGGAAAAACGTTCTTTGCTCTAGATCAATAAAAGTACATTAACGTTCGTTCCCGTTTTTCTCGTAATTTGACAGTATTAGTTTTTGTTCAATAAAAATTAAGAATATAAAATTTTTGTTGTAATCTGAATGACATCGAGATGCCAACTCTTCATGGGAGGCAAAAACAATTTTAAATCATACGATGCAATGAATTAAAGTCGGCAGCTCTCTGCAAAAAATTCCCCTTAAAAATTAAAGAATATTTAAAAATTTTGGTTTTTTCCGCAAATATTTAATATTATTCTCATTTTTTAATTTTCTTTCGGTCGGGCGTGTAATTTGTGTGAATAAAATTGCAATAAATATTGAATACTAATACAATTTTCTGTTAAGGATTTTCTCAATAGAAGTTAAGTTAAAATTTATGTGGGTTGTGTTTAATAAAATAATAATCAAAATAAAAATGTTAATGCATGCACATCTTCTAACTTTGATACATCCATTACGAAATCGCTTTGAAAGCTCTAAACTTCGTTCATTTCAAAAACAAGAACTACTATATAGTATTACTCTCACAGAATAATAATAACGAGTATTTAAAAAATGTTCTCTTTTTAAAAATAGCAAGTATTTCAAAATTGTTTTCCTTTTAAAAATGTTTGTCATTCAAACGAAAATTATTTCCGTCAGGTAACGTCGCAAATTTAACCAAAGTAAGAATGACCCTAACCCTAAATAGAAAAACACACACACGCACAAACAAACAGCTAATAAAATGCTCTGCCTCCTTGTAAGCACGAATATAAAGCTGTTATTATACCGTTGTTTTATGCATGCATAAACAAGGATATACGTATGTACTTGTACGTAGATTTATGTTCTTACTAAAGCCGCAAAAAATCCTACAATAACAACTGTTATAAAAGTAACGACAATAGCAATAATCGTAATAGTAGAAATAAACGACAATGAAAACCATTTGCAATCAAACACATGCACACACACATAGACACACACATACAATTTCAACGCAAGTCTCTTGCTTTCCTTTAGATTAAAAGTCAAGGTTTTTCGTACTACAGTCTCTAACCACAAAACCTCCTCATCTGCCCCTTTGAAAACGAACCCGGCAGATAAATATGTAATGCATTACAATTTTCATCGATGCCGGCTTTTTTGCTCCTATAAAGAATCAACATTTGCTTGTTTGTGTGTGTGTGTATGCTAATATCGTATAAATATCTTCCGTCTATTGCTTAACTTTGGCGAATTATTAAAAGTACAATTAACCCTTAAGCCCTTTTTTCGTTCACGAAGATAAGATGCTTTTGTAAAATGATCTTTTCACTTATCTCCTTTGATCTGATCTGATATTTTCACTATACACCTTTCATCTACCCTTTCCTCTCTCGATGTCTGTCATTTTTTGGCCATTGCTTCTCTTCCTTTTATACCATATTCTTAATTTATTATTAGTCATTTGTTGTCGTTCTTGTTGTTTTGAATGAAACGCGTATGCATTTGGCTCTCGTTTATTTCCAGTCTTAATAAATAATTGATATTTATTAGCTGTCAAGTAAATGTCAAAAGAGCTTGATTGACTCGCAAATTGAGCGTTAATTTATTGTACTTTATAAATAAGCGTCCCGCATGCTTTTCCTATAGATTCAACTAGTACTGGAAGGATAATAATAAGATTTAAGTTTTGTATCTAATCGTTGATGGTGCTCGCCATCGTTGCCACTCGAATCCTCTGGCCCGAGCGATGTCTTTTAATACCAGTGCATTAGCAAAGAACGTCAAGCCTTTTGTGTGCGTGTGCTTGTTTAAGTGTGTTTTTGTGTATGCGTATGCGTTCGTGTGCATATATTCTGTCCCTGGACCGTATAATTCTAACATTTCAGTCGTTTCCTCTTTTTAATACTTGACATATCGTGAATACTGCCAACCACACCCACCAACAAATGCAGTAGCAAATAGACCAACACTAGAAGTTTAAATAGAGCATAAAATCCTAACATAGATTTCATTTTTCTTTCGCCATTTTTCCATTGCATTAATAGTGACCATTCGGCACACTCTGACTCACCGCATATTATTTCTAGGATTTGATTTGAAAAATGCATTCAGAGAATTATTTATGCGTTTATTGAGTAGAGAATAATGAAAAATGATTAAAGCTTATATTTCATTTTGAAAATTCGGAAAATTAAAAAATCTTTAAGACGAAACGATGGTTTAAACCGTGGTTAGTCGCATGAATGCGGACGTTTGTGCGGTTGTGTCATCTCTAATAAAACACAATTTTTCCACTTGCCAATTCATTCACTAAAATTATTAAGAGAGGAAGGCATACGAACTCATTTGTCAATGAAATATTGTTAAAACAGGGTGACCACCGGCCGTTTTTTTTTTGCTCAAATTTCAATTAATTTCCTAAAGATTCATCCGAAAGTAATTACCATGGAATCTATTCAAATATGTTCTCATTGCAAAGGCATTACCGGAACTCTAAATTAATACTTAACTGTTTTTCAATGATATTTTCCGGTAAATTGTGGTATTTATTTTATATTTTATAATAAATTAATTTGCAGCAAATCTGATTATATTCAATCATTAAATATTTCTCTATAATATCCTTGCATATCCTTTTTAAAATTGCAAGAGGAAATAGATAGAATTCGTTTACGTACAACTTTCTTCTCTTTTCCTTTTCCTTTTTTCTTTTTTCTCTTTTCGCTTATTTTATTCGACATTCAATTTAATAGGCTTGACCTTTAACGATTTCATTTTTATTGGCTTTTTATATTGTTGTTATATTTATGAACGTTCCTACCCCTTGGTACAAGTTTTATGAATGAAATAAAATCAAGCCAATTTGAAATCCTTACGAGGTTCTTGCGCTAATCCTTGAAATTTTGATATTAATATATCATGATTTAGATATCGGATCTTATTGCCTGATCTCCTTAAAGAGTCAGGTGCTCCTTTTGGGGTTTCGGGTGGGGGTGTGTTGGAAGACTCTCCCTGTATTTGATTGCAAGCGGGAACAATGCGGGAACAATGAAAGATGATTAACCGTAACTGATTACTTCCCTCGTGACCAGTTTCTTATATTTATACGAGTACAAAAAACGCCCCCAACACGCCCACATCAGCAGCAAATGAGTAATGAGGAAATGAATAAAAGAATTCGAGCTAGAAATAATAAGAAAGAAAGAAATTGCAAATGATTCAGCTCGTGGAGAATAATTTATGAGAATGAATGAATCGATGAAGGAGTGAGATGGCTTCGAAGGAAGAAATTGACAGAAGTTGAAGGAGTTCCTGTTTTTCTTTATTAATATATAAAAACATTTGATTAACGAGTTGTTTGATGGAGCCAACTAATGTGAGATATATAATACTATAAATCCTACTGATTTATTTAAAAGATGACAAGCCAATCATTAAATCCCGGAAAATGTATCGGTTTTTGTTCTTCTAAACAGTTTTTTTGTTCTTCTAAACACTGAATAAATATCTGAACTTCATTCATTCTTTCATTCATTCATTCACTCATTCATGAATCGCACACCCATATCCCGCATTCATTTAATGAATCATTAATACATCAATCCTTTAATTCGTTTATTTATTCAATCATTCATTACAGACGTTCACTCATTCATTCACTCGCTCATTCTTTCACTTATTAATTCACTAACATATTCGTTCATTGATTCAGTAGTTTGGAGAAAATCCAGCCGTCAAAAATCATTTCATCGAACTCAATCATCTTTTTCATATAAAAACCTTTTCTCTTTCTTTCTGGCAACACTTCCTTTCTTTACCATTCTTCATTCCCTTCTCTCCCCCCCCCTTCGCTTTTGTAAAATTTTTCTCAATTTCATTAACATTCTCTATACTAACTTTTAATTGAAAATCAACAACAGTAATTGCTTGCATTGTTATCCTTTTGTCCTTGTAACCGAACCACAACTAAAGGTGCCATCCTACAAAAAAAGAAGGAAGAATAGGAAACTACCACAACCATGAAAAATTCTTATGCTGAGCAATTCAATGCCAAAGAAAGCAATTTTAGAACGAAGGGAACATTCTAATTGTCTAAGGAGGAGTCAATTATTTTTTAAGTTTGAGTCTAATAAACCATCCCTGAACCAGAAATCCGATCAACCTCTGGCTTTTTACACATTTTGGCAAACTGTACTTCGTTCGTTACTTCCTAGATCTCTGTCTCCTAACAATGATTAACAGGTACCGTTGCTGTTTGTTGTATTATTTACTTTGTTTTATGGGAGGGGCGACGGTAAACCTCGCAGCTAGCTCTGACTCTTTTGTACGCGTGCGTTTAAACGTGTGTTGTGAATCAACCTCATACTTTTTTACCTTATCCTTATCTCCTTACCTTGCCGACGTTTTAGATGGTATTGTTATTTTTTTGCGTTGTTGTTGTTGCTATTATTTATTCCTAGATATACGTACATTTTATACGAGTATTGATTTTGTCCCTTTCTCCAAAAAATTCTCAAAGAAATTTTTTATTTCTTTTTATTCTTCATTTGTGTTTTTATGTGGCAGGTTTACGAAGCAGAAGAAGCAGCAGCAGGTCTCTGACCATGATTTTATAAAATACTTTTGCAGGTGTATGTGTCCATGTGTGTTTGTGTGTGTGTCTGTTGCGTTCGTGTGAGTATCCACGTGTGTGTGTATCCACGTGTAAATGCGTCCATGAATGCTGAAATGCTTTAAAATTTTTGTTGTCGTGTCTCCTCGGAAAAGAACTTAAAGGTAGCTCGAATCGAAATTTCACTTTCATTAGAAATTTTCATTAAAAATTTAAGTCTAGAGACACATTTCCTATGAGTTTATCACATTGTGAAACTTTCGTAAAAGTTTATCTCAACGAAATTAAAAATATGATGAGAATTTTTAGGAATACTGAATGACGTTCACTCCGTTTTTCGAGAACAACCAGAAACCACTCAATGCTACGAAATAATTTTTCGAACTAAAATCGAACTAAAATCAAGAGCTCTATGAATCTTTATGATTATTTGAAAATAATATATTAGTTTCACTGAGCGCCATTATTGCAGTGTTGGACATTGTCATTTGAAAACAAACGATTTAGCGCAACCGATGTGATTCGTTCATTCGTTGCTTTCATCATCGTTCAGTGTGATTCATTGCCTTCCAATTCAAAGGGGCAACGAATAAATGCAGATTCTCGTTATGACCTGCCGTGTGTTTTCTCGTTATACAACAAAAATATTACCAAATTCTTTAGCTAACGTAATGTTCAAAAATATCTTTTGTTTATGATTCATGACTCATGAGCTTTCATGACTATCTTGCATAAATTAAGCACGTGTTAACAATTTCTTGCCTTTCCCTACTTCAGCGGTTCCTCTCATTATGGTTGTTTCTTTTGTCGCGTTACGTAATTCACTAATTTTATCATTTTTCATATTTTTCTTTAAGCCATTTTTTCCGTTGCATTTCCTCTCGAAAATCATTAAATTTTCAAAACTTTTTATTTCGTTTGAATTGCAATTTCAAATATACTTTTTCGGTTATCTAAATTTCTCTCTGCTAGCTTTCCGCACTCCGCACGCCACACTCCTCTACAGACCTTTACCTATGCCTTCCTCCATTTATTTCAATTGTACTTTTCTTTTTAGTCGTTTTCTTCAGTTATCTCAAGACGATTTCTCTTTCTGCTTGACCTGTTTTTCAAGATTTCGAACTTTTTAATACTTTGCTAACTTTGAGTAATGTTTTTAAGGATTTAGCCCGAGCATCCTTAATTTATGGCCTTTTAAGCATTCATCAGGGCAACATTACTCGTCCTCAAGATGACTATTTTGTCGACAATTTTGTTTGCTTTGAAATTTACAAACGATGATAAAAAGAAGGAGTCTTACATAAATTCTGAGATTTCGCCATTTATTCAATCATGCCGATAATAGTAATGATGATTACGACGATGATAATGATGATGGTAACGGCTAGAGTAATATGGCAAAGGAAGTGATATCGGTAACGATTTGGTTGTTGTTTTCAAAATTGTCCAACCAAAGAAAGGTCCTTTCTTTGTTTTACTAGTCCTTAAAATTTATTCCCCCGAAAATTGACTTTTATCTAAACCTTTTCTCGGTGAAACACCTTTCTCAAAAGTCAGAATTAATTATGACGTCATCCGTGTATTTTCAATTTTTTAAAAAATTATAATAAAAATAATTTTTCATGGTATTTTTAATTTCATTTCCATTTTAATAAATATTTCAAATCGACTAAAGAAATCACAAGAATTTCTTGTGTATTGTTTTCCCGAGAAAATGCACTTTTTCACTTCCGAGCTTCTCTCTCATAACTTTTTTTACTCACCACCAACAAATTTTATTACACATCACGATTGTTTTTGGTCTGCGTGGATTTCTTCCCGTTTCTTAAGAATGTTGGCTTTCTCGAAAGTTTTCTTCAGCTTTAATAAATCAAACTCAAGTAATAATTAAGATAGTCGAAGATGAAAACCAATCGCGACAACAACAACAACAACAGCAGCAGCAGCAACAGTATAATACAATGATGACCATTAAATAAATGACGTTCCATGTAAAAATTAAAAGCGATTTCCTTCAAGACTCTTCAGTATTCCTTAAATATGTTTGGCTAAGAAGATTCTTTATGATTCCACGATTCTCCTTATTGGAGAATCGGATTCCCTCACACCTCTCCCATCACTTCCAACGCGTACGTCTTAATTAAGAACCCCTGACAAGTACTTCTCATTTATTTTCTAATTCTTCTCATTTATTTTCTAAATATTATTCGGAAAAGAAATGGCATTAAAGGAAATTTATCGTTTTTGCACTAACGAGATTCAGCTGGTTTTGGATCAGTAGTAATTATCGAATATTATTGTCGAATATATTATATTTTCATATTCAAGCTTAACTTCATTAATGAATTCGATTTTTTTATGTGACGGGTACCAAATATTGTTCTGCAGGTCTTTTAAAGTCTTAGTGTCTATTAAGTTTGATTAATGAGAATTTTGAATAGGGTGATAAAGGCAAATAGTAATTTTCTATCATTTTTATTAAACAGATTTTTATAACAAAAATATTTCTGATTAAGTAAAAAATATCCTTAGATATTATTATCATAATAATGACCTTTCGTGTGCCTTTCAAAAATAAAAAGTGTTGGTATTTATCGTTGATTACGTGCATGATATATGAGGAGCGCTCAGCCTGTGCTCGGTATTGCTGTAAAAAATCGATGATATAATTAATATTGTTATTATTCTCCAAGATACTTTTGCGGAGGGAAGGAAGATATAAATGTTCTCGTCCTAAAAATTCACTTCAAATTAATTTGCTTCCTCGTCGGAAAGTCGCATCAAACGAGAGTCCTTTTTCTATAATTTTTATGTATTACAAAGGTGAACCAATCCTTAGGAATTCGTAACGTCAATATTTTTTATTTACAAAATCTGTTAGAGAAAGAGGAAAAGCAAAAGCAAAGACTTACCCGTAGGAATAATTTTTTTGTGTAAGGCAAACTAATTTTTATTAAGTATTTATTTATTTTATAACGCTTTTTTTTGTAAAAACGACATACGTCGAGTACTTCGTTTCCTTTTGATTTTATTCCACACAGTATTAAAATTTGACAAATATGGTAGATGAAAATTAGAGAGAGAAGGAGGATATATGAGCCCAGAGGGAAATTGTTGATGGATAAGATAATACAAATTTATGGGTTGGATTGGGTGAAAGTTGCCAGACACGTTTTGAAGAGCTGTAATACCGTTACAAACGGTTCAGATCTAGAGCTAAAGTTTTTCTAAACTGACAGCATTGTGGTATTCACATACAGACATACACATATACACACACGCACACACCCACAAAAAATTCACACATACACACTCTATTCATTGTGATATCCTATGACATATCGCAGTGAAGTCTATATCCCGATTACGAAAAAATTACGACCAAGAAATGTATGAGAATAAATGTAAGCGATAATGACGATAACATAATTTCATGAAATTTATTAAATTCGATATTATTGTTGTTGCTATCGAATGTGTCAATAAATGAATGAAAAATGTCCAAATGTATATACTTCGCTTATACTCAATTTCAATCAATCATACGGAATATCTAAGACATGGATTTGTTTTTAAATCAATCGTTTAGATGGTTGACGTCGATTTGACACCATTGCAACTTTTTTTTGGTAAAGTGGTGTTACTAAACGTCGCTCATACATCGATGATCCAGAAATATTTTAAAACATCTTCTGCGCCTTTTTTGGATTATCAGAAATATTGCTAGCCAAAATTTATATAGATATTATTTTGGTAATCCTAACATGTATTCTTTCAACGTTCTACTTGGAATTATGCAAAATATTAGATAATTTCAGTATATTTTCTAAAAAAGATTACGCGGCTATCGGTCGCGATTGCATAAACCTGACCTAACGTTACACTTGATATGTTTTCATATTTTCATTTGAAAACTGATTTGAAATGAATGTAATTATTTAGACGAGCTAATAATCAACAATTATAAAGACCATTGGAACGATTGTGCAAAAATAACGGCCACAACAACAACAATTACAATTTGAATAAAATTCTCTTTTTTTTTTGTAAAAGTTTTCATTTTTACATAAAATTCTTCATCATCATCACCCCTGCCTCTTCATATCCTTCTCATCCTTTTCATCCTTTCCTTCCTTTTCCTTTCCATCACTAACAAGCTTTCCTTGATTTAGCGATAATTCCTTTACCACGATAGCTTCAATTCAAATTCGGAACACGAACACGAACATGAAGAGCCGGAACAAAGCAAAAGGACATTTTGGGTATAATAAAAGAGCAAGCATTAAATATCTAGAAACGGTTTGACATTTTAAACATTTATTCATTTTGACCGAACGAGCAGGCGACATTTTTTTGAAACTAGGAAACTTTTAACGGTGATAAATGTAAAAATAGTGAGAGAGAGAGAGAGAAAAAGAACCAGAAGACGTATGGGATTTCCGGGTGGGGTTGTAGCAAGCCGTGTCGCGAAGGAATAACTGAATTTATCGCTGAAAAAAGATTGAAATATGCAAATGTGGAATGTGGAAGCCTCCTTCCAAACAAAGGCACACACATCCATACACCTGCACACATACATACGCGCATATATAATCCCTAACCAAGGACGATAGATCAAAACGATTTCTTGAAGGAAGATACCAAAAGTCGAAGAAGAAGATGAGACTCTGCTAAGAATACGTTTCTCGCTCATCCTTGAGAGTAACGAGTATCAGGTATTCGATATTCTAACCAGAAAAGAATGGGAATGACATTTAAATCCAATGTAAGGCAAGAAACTCCGGAAAACCGTGAAAATAAGTATTGATGCAAAGGAAAACAAACGAATAAATTTCATACGAAAAAAAATTGTAATAAAAAGATTTTAACAAAGAAAAAACGAAGGTTAAAAAGAGGTAACAAACAGACATTAAGAGGAGCAGTTATGCGACGACAGAAAACGTAGTGAGAGTGTATGCATGAAATTCAGCGCTCCTGTTTTCAGGTCTCGCATGTGGATTTCGTTATTTATCCTTGGATGCTGGTGGGAAATTGCAATTGCAATCGCTTAAAGCAATTTTTATTGCTGGCAATAAATCGGCTCTGAGAAAAAAAATGAGTATTCACAAACCCCAAACGCAAAATAGCTAATGCTGGTGAGACTAGTGGTGTTGTCGTTTGACCACCAACAACGTAGTATTTGTGTCTATTTTTCATTGCCATTGTTAACACATGCAAGTGCCCAAATCAGAAGCCACCTGCACTAAACTTCTCTATGTGAGAATATATACATATATAGTCAGCCCCACCCAACGCAACCGAGCTGAACTCATCCTTAGCATGGCCTTAACCCGTGCCAGTTAAACCAAATAATGCAGATGCGCTTTTAGTCACGATATGACCAATTACACGACGTGGTACGGAATAAAATCGTAACGATGATTTGAGCAGAACACATTATAAAGGCCTTGATTAAACTTCCTTTAAAAGAAGATAACAATTTATCATATTTATCATAGGATACGTTTTGGTTGACCTAATTTTGAGTCATCGAAATTGTTGTTGTTTTTTTTGTAATAAATTCAATTTCAATCGCAGTTATTTTCAATCTGTGTTTACTAATTTATTTTTATTATTGTTTTAATTTATTGCGTTAAACGATTTGGTGCAGAAAACACATGAATTTACGTCATCGGCAGACGTAGACATGACATAGTTCAAGGATGCGCTGTCTGCAAAAGAACCTTGGAACCCTGGAAAATGCATACCAGAAATGAGTTGTCAATTAATGCAACGTGACTTACGGTGCAGACAGGTGACGGCGGCTCAAAACATTGTTGAGTCCAGAGAAAACAAGGCAAGCTAATTTTTTACTAAAAATAGATTGTCTGCATGGACACCAACGCACTTGCGTTTGTATTGTGTCTTCCTTTTTGTTTGTTTTGTAAAAAGGATACTTTATGGGGGGGATGATCCATTTGGATTCCCGGAAAGGTATGAAATTCCAAGTATAGGCAGTCGGAATATTTAATTAGGTCTGAATGAAAAAATATTAAAAAAGACACTTTAAATAAAATCCTGACATTTACAATTAATTTACAATAAAACAATAAATAATATTGAAATAAAATGTTGTTTCCCAACGATGCAATTTTCATCCTAATTTTTTTCACAACAAGATGGCGCGAGATTCCAAAACAAATTACTTCTCGTTTCACATCGGGTCGCTTTAATTTTTCCAGTTGCCTCCATATTTTTCAACTCTTCAGTGAGCGCCGGTTGCGCCAAGTGTAGCTGGGTCACACAGTTGGAAGGAAACTAGTATAAGCGTCGTTGCTTAAGCGCATTATAATTAGTGATGGGAACTATCAAATAAAAACAATCGAGTTATTTGAGTCGTAAACTATTCATTCATTCGATATTTCTTTTCGAATGTTTTTAGTAATTCATAAATCAGTCAATGCATGAACCTGTCTCCCAGAATTAGTAATTACTAGACACTATTCGGTAGTTCTTAGTAATTCAGAAATCGTTCAGAGTAAAAGCCGATACCCAATTAAAGAAACTAGAGCAACGAGTCAGTTAATTATGTTATCAACACATGAGTTGAACACGAATAAATCGAGTAAATGAATGAATGAATGAATGGATGAAAAAACAGTCGATAGTTAAAATCATTCAGTTACTAACTATCGACAGTTGAAATCAGTCGATAGTTCCCAGAACTAATTATAATCAATCATCAGTAGTTTCATTTCGCTTTGTATCAACCGTTAAGTTTCGGCGCCTCGGATAGAAAGTCGGCTGAGCAATATAAATTTCCGAAATATACGAATAAAACGAAGATATGCCCATTTAAACGGTCGGTTTTGTTAAAAGCATTATTATACGTAGTTGTTTTTAAACCTACATCCTTGAAAGCCAATAATTTTTACTTTTATTAAATCACTGATATATATTTTATAATCGAATAATTAATACGTATAATTAGAATTTATCAACACAACTTGGTAAAACGAATAAAATTTTATTGAAATTACTAACGTAAATTGAAACCGAAATTAGAAATATTTCTGGTTTTGGCTGTTGGGAATTCTGATACGATTTGCGTATTGCTACACTACATTGCCTCACCTCGTTTTAGGTTTAGTTTGGTAGAAAAAGATAAATAGTGAATACAACAAATGCCAAATATACCACGTGATGCTGTCAATAAAATGTCGTATGGTGATATACATGAAAATATTCATTTTTTCCAAAATTCGAAATTTGCATTTTTATAATTTTTACAAGTAATTATACTTATCAATTTTAGATGTATAAAATTGTACACATTTATGTATAGTTTTACACTGCGTCTTAGACTTATTAATATATCTAACCCAATAACTCCCAAGAATACAAAACAATTTATGCCGCCAAGATTAAAACAATTATATTTGCTCGCTCGCTCTTGTTATCAGTTATTTAATGTTTGTTTACCTTTGGCTATTTGACATTTTAAAATTTTACTTGTTGCTAGCTGCGATGTGCGTCAATGTGTTGAATATTGCATAACTGCGCTGCTTTTCGTAGTGTTCAAAATGTTAGTGAATTTTTGATAACATCTGGTAACTCAAACAAACGCGATACTGCACTACAAATTGTCAAAAATTGGATTGTTCTAAAACCAATAAGAACAAAAATAAAAACAGTCTGAGCCAGAGATAACGAGATAGGAAACTTCTGACAGATTGGCAAAATGCAGCTCTGATTGGCGTTAGTGTTAGTTGAAATTCCTGGAAATCGGCAGTTACGTTCCCAAACAAATCAGAACAATTCTTGGAATTGCAAACTTCGTTCCCAAAAAACTTTTCAGCCTCAGACCCTTTTGGCAATCCCGTCTACATATCCCAACACCTTTGTTTTGAGATTCCAACCTAGTTATCGATATATAGTGTTGAATTAAATTTCATGTACACTTTTATAGTTCAACTTGTGTATATGCTTTGTATTTATATATTGTTTGATATAAGTATTAATTTATTAGCGAAAATATTTTTCTTTTGTACATATAACAAAACAAACGCAAATGAAACGATATTGCGTGTAAGGTTAGTGATTCAAAAATTAAAAATGACTTGCTTAATAGAAATAACTCTACCTAAGAGGATAAAATAAATTAAACTAATACTAAAAACAATTCACTTAAAGGAATTTAGCGCATTACTTATTCACATTAACCTGAAGCCAAGTGCAGAACTGTGTTTTAAATCATCATATTTGCTAATCGTACACCAAGTTATTCAAGCTCTAGTACCAATGTTTTAATATAACACCTCATTGTAAATACTTTATAAGTTCTATATTCGCTTTAAATTAATATTTAATTAATATTATTAATTTAAATTAATTCAAAAATGTTATATGGAAAAACCGAACATCTTAGTTCTAGTGCTTAGTTTTAATAATTTCCGAAATGGTGTGACTTAAATAACAAGCTAATAAAAGAATATGTCAATTTAATTTACTCTGTAATGTAAATAATAATGTAATAATAATAATAATAATAATAATAATGTGTAATAATAATGTGAACTAATACAATTATTTGGTAATTTCTAACTCCACTTTGAGTTACTGTTATTATTTAAGTAAGTTTTATTTCTATCCTGAATAGTTTAGTTCAATTCAATATATTAGGTATTCATATTAAAAATATGTAGAGCATGGTTTACATCATTTATATGAATAATTTACATAATTTATGACATATTTTGTGTACTTATTTCTTCAACATTATTGTGATGAATTCATCCTTAAGAGAAATTCGTATAAAAGCGAATGAATAAAATTGCTTGAATTGGCATGCCTTAATTTATTTTTCACCTCCCAATGATTTTTTCATACATTTTTCCACCACAACTTACGTGCGCGGTAAATTAAAAGAAAATTTTAATTAAATTTATAAATTCATAAACTTCGTGTTTTCTAATAATAAAATAATATGCCACGTGTGCGAGGGTGCTCCCAGGCTGGATGTCCAGGCGATGAGGTCGTGTTCAGGTTTCCGGATGCTGCCACCGATGGATCACTTTAAGATGTTCAAGTAGTTGCTGATGTTTTCCAATTGAGAGTTCTAGTGCCAATTGGAAAACCGTAATATTATACCAATATAAAAGTGTAACATGTTTAGCACTGATTTAAAGATTTTTAGTTTAAAAATGTCCAATGCCTAATGATCAGAAAATTTAACATTCTTAATTAATTTTAACATTCTGTTTAATTTATCTTTTAACTTTCAAACATTGTAATCAACTTTTATAACTAAATTAACAATTAATAATAAACTTAGCTTAATTAAAATAACATATTAATTGAGCTAAAACAACATAAATATTCAATTAATATATTATAAAACAAGAGTATTAAAAAATTTTACATTTAAATAAATTTAAGCAAAAATATAAGATGCCAGACTTGCGAACATGCTGCCAAAGGGTAGAAGAGTAAGAGGAAATCACAAATACAGAAATGGACGTACATACATTTAAATACTATTTAGAATTTTATTATTAAATGATTAAAAGTAAATATATTAAAGCACATGATCTTTCAAAAAGAAATTAAATTCAGTTACGAAAATTATTCACTAAAATTTTGCTACTAATTCTCTATCCAAACGACGAACACAAGCAGGTCTCTAATCTAATCGTTTCAACAGTTGTTTCCTCTGAAAGTGTGCATCGATTAGTGTTTGATTACGCGTATCGTCCAGGTCAAAATATCTTATGAGGCGATCCCAAAAGCCGTCAGGATTTTTCCGTTTCTTCCGTTTCACTATTACTGCTCTCATCAAATAAATTTCTTTCGGCTACTTCCATTTTTGATACTGTTTCCTCCGTTGTCTTTTTTTGCGTATGTTTTCTCTTCACTTCTTTGCTGCTTCTTTTCTAGAAAGGAAAATATTCAAAATTAATTAGAATTCGACCATTATATTGTTTTTACTTTTTGTATTACTTCGCGCCTTCTATACGTTTTAAATTATTTAGTCTCATTTCCATTCTTGGAAACTTCATGCAAGAGAGTTATAATGCTTGGCGAGTTACCATAAATTGTTAAGCGTTCTGAATTGGTTAGAACTAGAGGAAAGTTTAGCTCATTCGCGCATTAAAATCAATGAAAATCTGAAAGAATTGACTATATTAATCGATTGCGACGAAAAATGAAATATTTAATAGAATTACCGTAAATTTTAAAAAGTATGGAGCCTGGTTTACTTTGATGACTGAGTTCTTGTGAATTGAATAATTTGTTAGGCGCGCCTGTTTCAATTTCTTTTTCGAAATAAGTGGCGTCTTTCACTTGATTATTTCTATTTTGTGTAGGCTGCTTTATACTACCTTGATTGCAAATTAATTGTTTGCCTTCCAGCATTCTATTTTGGATAGAATTCAATTATTCAAGAATTAAATATTCTTGTTCGTGACTCTTTCTTATTATCTCCACTTCACAAATCAAACAGAGCACAGAACGTGCTTTCAAGTCATGTCGCCGAAGCGAACTGTTTACATATTTTCATGAAATATCATACATGACATTTAAAATGGTGAATTACGCACACATATACATAACCGCTGTACGTGAGCTTCGGTCGTGTAAAATTTTGGTTTGTTTTTGCCACATTTTCTTGTGGGTAAAGAGTTTCCTATCTCATTATCTCTGGTCTGAGCTTAAAAAATGTCTTCAACAATTGCTGAGGAAATCGGTAATTTACTTAAATTATTTAAATATTTTTTAAAGATAATTATATTGATGCATTTGATCACTGAATCTGAAGTTCAGAATAATTGTCTAGTAGTTATTCTAATGAAATGATGATTTGAAGGCAATAATGTCAGAAGTAATTAAAATTGTTTCAATGCTTTAAGAACTTCTGGAGAGGGTACTGCTGCGTTTGGGATGTGCCGATACGGATGATAAACTAGAAGCAGCCGTTGGTCGGTTCTTAACACCAGTTATTCTTAAAATAACCTCACCAAATGATCAAGTCCGCAACAAAGTAGTAGAAGTGCTGACTCACATTAAACGCCGGATCACTTCCCGACCACAGGTTCAGGTCCCGGTTGAAGCTCTACTTGATCAATATCAAAACGCAACAGATCAATCAAACTTTTTAAAGAATTTCGCCATAATTTTCATAACAATGGGTTATCCGCGTTTATCGCTTGAGCACCGCAAAGCACTTGCTGCTAAAGTTATTGGGTGTGAGGAGAATTTGCAAAATTATCAAGATAAGTAAATAATCATGCATATATAAATTATTTTAAGAATCCATTAATTTATTCGTTCATTGGTCGCAGGCTCTTTATGTTGTTGCTGCCGATTCTCGGAGACATAAAAATACCTGACGATCCTAAGGAGCGTGAAGGAGTACTACAATTAAAAAATAAACCAAACATTCGTAGGAACTTTCTTTTGCTACTCCAAGAAATACTTTTGCTGCCTTATGGCGTTACGCAAGACCAAGAGGTTCCACCGGGAATGAGCGCTTATGCATTCAAACGTGTTATGGCAAACAACTGGAAGGCGGAAGAGTTGGAAAAGGTTTGATTTTTCCTTGTTCATTCATAAATATTTATCTTGTTTTTACCTCCGTTCTTAATTAGGCAGATGCTAGTCTGCGTTTTTAAGATTTAAACTTCATAATTTACTTTTTATTCTTTACTCCAGATTAAAAAAGGGATAGTTCGATTCATCTGTTCAGGTATTTTTACTGATAATGAAATTTTCATTCTGCTCGTATTGGCCTCTTCGGACACGCGATTCAGTGTAGCAACGCCAGCTATTGCAGAGCTCAACAAAATTTGCACTGTGCTTGATTTCTCGGATCCTGTTGTTACTGGGCCGCTGTATACTCTTTTCTCTGGGAACAAAACGGAAGATCCCGAACGCAAAACGTCACCATGTTGCGCTCGAGTGCGTCAGAAGCTGCTGCAATATCTGATCAAATGTCGTGGCAAAGGCATTAACACACCGAAGGGTATACAAGTTATATTTGAGGGTCTTTTTGGTGTCAATACCAACCAAAAGTGCAAGGTACTGGCCTTACAATTCGCCGAGATTCTAATTAAAGAGTAAGATCACATTTGAGATGAATTTCTGTTGATTGGTTGATTGTGAAATTGTTTATGCATTCGTAGTGGCCCAATTGATATTGTATCAAAAGTTTCGAAGATTTTATTAACGGGTATAACGAAAGTTATTGGTCGCGAATCTGAGGAACACAACGATGTGCAAAATGCTGCCTATTCAGCATTGGCACAACTTTCACGCACGTGTCCCGATATCGTAAATCAAGATCTTAAAATCGTGCTTTCACACTTCAATCATTTGGCTAACGCTGGACCAGATTTACATTCTTCAATACGTGAGGCTTTAGTGTCAATGGCCCCAGCATTTTCATGGAAAATGGCATCTGCGAATAACAGCGACGTTCAAGTATCTGAGCCGCAGGAGATAAAATTGGACAGCCAGCAACATCTGCTACTTGCCATGCTCGCAGACAATGCCGAATCTAAACTGAATATTGTTCAAAATGTCACTGTTGTTTTTTTAACCACTTGCTATCCGGAATACTATGCACCTGCTAGGTTTCTTTTATTACTCATAGCAGGAGATAGGTAAACTTGTATTTCTTAGCTTCAGTTATTTTCATTTGCAAATGCTCTCTGTTATCAATTTTAGAAATTCTTTATTAGAAACTGTGACCTCTCATTTGTATGGAGTGTCTAAGAAGGATCATATCAATTATAATATGCTGTCATCGATTGAACATCCTGAAGAGATTAAGGATGACTTTAATAAATTGTCCTCTGAACAGCGGCGTATTATTCTGCCAAGTTTTAAATCAATGATGCGTCATGTTCATGAAGTAGCGCAAAGAAGGCTCTCCAAAGGAACTGCGTGCATTGTAGTGGGTCGTACCAAATTGGCTTTCACTTTAGAAGTTTATGCGGAAGTGCGTATTTGTTCTTAAATTTAGTTATATATTTTATCTGTGATTGCAGATGACACTAAACCAAATTGATTTCAATTTTTCAGATTTTGGATTATCTAAGAATTTGCTTATGGTATTCTGCGGGCATTAAAGCGGCTCCCGGCGATGAAAGACATGCTCACAAACTTAAGAAATACATTATAGACAATTATGAGATGAATGATAACAACGAAATTTATCAATATCTAAAATTGATACAACTCAGCGTAGAAGCCAAACGAAGTTAAAATTCCCCCAAAGATCACCTCCCCCTACATTTTCTCATGTTACTCGTTTTTTTCTTTTAGCGGAGTCGAATTTATTGTGTTTATATGATTTGCTAAGTGCGACACCTGAAATTCTGGCAAAAACTCAAATGCATCTTCTGGAACCTTTAATGAACTCGTTGAAAGATGTTTCCGAAACTATGCGAATTCATGTGGCAAATGTTTATGGACTTCTATTGGCCTATGGTTTGGATGATCATGAATTTAATGCTCAAATTTCCGAATGCCTTGAGTCGCTTCCGCAAAGATCTTTAGAAAACAAGCACGGATGGCTTTTGGTTTTGGGGCAAGCTTTTAATAGGAAGATCACCAAAATTAATACTGCCCAGGAAAATATATGCACTGAACAATGGCCCCAATTCGTGGAGAGCATTAAAACAATAGGTGGAAATTTATTGTGAATGCATGATATGTCTAAATTAGGAATGATATTTTCATTTAATTTATCAGTTTTTATTTTTGCTTATTATTTGTGTATTAAAATCATCATTACTTATTTTGTTATTTTGTCATTTAATTTGTTGATATTGTTTTAGTTCATTAATTTGATTTACAATGATCGTAATTAATTTCTTAAATTTATTACTTTCGTTTATTGTTTTTCTTATTTATCGACATTATGTATTCTTTTTGTATAATTTTATTTTTTTCACCTAATATTCATTAGTAATATTGAATTAGATATTTATTAATTATTAACTTATTCGTATTATATATTTAGCAATAAATATCTTCTGTATATTTTATTTATTCCGTTGCATTTATTCTTAAATAATTATAAATCATAAATTTATTGATTTATTAATTTTGTTTCGTTTGTTAATTTTGTTATATTTATCTTTAATTATACTTTTTTTTTTATTATACTTTTCTCTTTATGAATGTGCTCTTTCATTTATTCTTATAGCTAAAATGTTGTGCGAAACGCAGTGGCTTCTTGTGTCGGCTGCCGTTAAGTGTATTTCAATGATCGGTAAAACCGTAGAATTTCCGAACGTTGAAGTTGAAATTAAGGTCAAAAGCGATAATAATGGTGAGAGTGATGATGATGATGAAGATATGAAGGAAGAGTATTCAAGTAAGAATTATATATATGAAATTATTTAAAATAGAATTGCATTATTTATATTTATTTTCGCATTTCCGCAGCTACAAAAGCGACAACAAAGCTGATTATTTTTGGCGTTGTCTTTAGCCTTCTGCGTAGCACGTCTACACGCCCAAAAATACGTGAAGAAGCCGCCAGATGTTTAGGTTATCTTGCTATCGGTGACGGGGCATATTTTACGAAACGTAATTTAGATAAATTCCTTTCTATCATCAAAGTGCAAAAGGATGCAGCATTAAATATTGCAATTTCGGAAGCAATAGTCTGTACAATAAATGGTTTTGAAGCTCATGTTGATGCTTCCAATGTGAATTATAGAAATCAATATTGCACAGATGAAATCTTCGATGCATTTTTTAATTCTTTAATACGCCTAATTGTGTCGGAGCCTAATCCACATTCCAGACAAGTACTTATAAATAATAATATCGGTTGGTATTATCTAATTTTTCACATTTTGAAGGCTACATCTGTTTGGCTTTTGGCTATTACGAAACATTGCAGCCATCGTCCGGCTGTCTTGGCTAAGAAGCGAATGCTTCAGTTTGCATTCACAGAATTGCTGTCGGATGATAGCGGTTCGTATAAGATACTCACTATCTATGCGTCTCTTAATAAAATTCTCCGTATTTAGAATTTGTGCAAGATGTTGCATCTCGTGGTTTGGGGCTCGTTTACTCGCTTTCGGATCAAAACAGTCAAAGTGATTTAGCTAATACCCTTCTGGATCAATTAATTGGCGGCAAACGCCGTGTCAATTTAGTTGATGAAGACACGGAATTATTTGCTGAGGGCATGTTGGGAAAAACGCCCACCGGGTAGTTTTAATTTTATTATAACGTCGGAGATTGTGTACGTAAATGCCTAATATCACATGATTATTTCTTTTGCAGTGGCAATATAACGACTTATAAGGAATTGTGTAGTTTAGCATCGGATCTGAATCAACCCGAAATGATTTACCAATTTATGCAATTGGCTAATCATAATGCGGCATGGACTAGTAAATTAGGTGCTGCTTTTGGTTTAAAATCGCTCTCAACTGACGCTAAAGCCAAAATGCAGCCTTATTTAGGTAAAATTATTCCACGTCTTTATCGTTACAAATACGATCCTACGCCCAAAATACAAAACTCAATGATTTCCATATGGGAATCGATCGTGAATGATCCCAAGGAAATAACTGAACAATATTACTGGGAGATATTCCAAGAGATTTTAAATAATTTGACTTTCAATGAGTGGCGGGTTCGTATTGCCTGCTGTTTGGCTGTTCGAGATTTGCTTAAACGACCGAATGGTTTGCGCCTGCGCACAGAAGAAAATAAAATTTTGGAAGCGAAAGGAAATAATTATGCACAAACACAAAATCGAATGGATGTTGGTAAGTGAAGTTTAATTTCTCTCGGGGAAGTTTTATAAATCTTCGGAAACATGTTTTTGTGTGAGAGAAAAACCACTATTGTATTCTAACAACATTACTACATTCGAATGGCAACACTGCATTATAACGACACTATTGCATTCAATTCAATTACTGCCATACGTTTGGCTCGAATGTGCAATATATGCATTTTATTATTATCCATTGCCATTCATTACTTTTAGCAGCGCTTGTGAGAATTATTATGCTCTGTAGTGTCTATTTCAGACCAATAGCTGGTTTTATTTGTATCTTGTTATTGCTCTATAATTCAATTTCACAGATGAAGTACCCGAACCAGAATTAAAAGAGCTGTGGCTACAATTGTTCCGTGTAATGGATGACATACACGAGGGCACGCGTTTAGCTGCTCAGGGTACTGTAGCTTTCTTAAGTAAGGCAAGTTAAGACAATTGAAAGCTTCATTTAAAGCAGTTTGCCCGTATCAATGACCTCTCTTTCAATTCCTCTATTTAACAGCTATGTGTTGTTGCGGCTTCAAGTGATCATGGCAAATCTGGAAACGCTATTGCTTCCTCCATTTTGCCTTTGTTGTTAGAAGTTGGAGTTACGCATACTGTAGCAGATATTCGTAAAATTAGCATTAAAACGATTTCGGACATGATTGATTCATCTGGTGATCTTATAACTCCTCACTTACCTTCGTTGATACCTTGTTTGCTTAAGGCTACAGGTGAATTGGACTCATCGAAACTTGCATACCTTTCGACACGTGTATCTGCAGACAATGATGCTCAAGAAGCTGTAGATGCTGTACGTGCCGAAGCTGCCAAATCACATCACACCATGGAAGCCATTGCAAAGGTTTGTTCTTGTTTCTTTGGAAGATGTGGGTATTTTGATGATAACAAATCTTTTTTCCAATTACAGTGTATACGACATGTCGATTATGCTGGCTTCGAAAAGATGTCGCCAGATGTATTGGAACTGATCAAGACTAGCATTAATTTGGGTACTAAAATTGCCTGCGCTCACTTCATTTGTCTGGTGTGTTCATTTATAATACTAGAACCGACATTGTCAATTATGTTGAATATTTATTTCTCTAGATAAGTGTTCATCTCAGTCAAGAAATGTCACCTTTAGTGGGTAAATATTTGGGTGCATCTTTCATTGGTCTCAAGGATCGTAATGCTACTGTTCGTAAATATTATGCCAGTGCCATTGGCCACTTAATAGGAATCGCTAAGGTATGTGAATTTAGATCTAGTATGCGCTTATATACGTTTAACTTCAAACTAACAAAAATTAAACACGTCTTTTCAAAGGAGCAATCTATTAAAAATCTCTTTGCAAAATTGGATGAATTGTATATGGAAAATCCATCAAATTCAGCACCAGCATTAACTATTCAAGCAATCAATAAGCGTCAACACGATTTAGTCAAAGACTATATGGATAGTGTATTGCCATTGGTATTTTTCGCTATGCATGAAGAGAAATCAGAAGAGAATAAATCTATTATTGAACTTTGGAAGGATTTATGGAACGAAATAAGTCCAGGTGATGCTGGTATACGTATGAATCTCAATGTTATCATACCAAAATTAGAGAAGTCTTTGGATGATGCAAGTTGGCTACGTAAAGCGCAAGCCGCAAATGCTATTCAAACTGTTGCTAAACGTTTGAGTGGCACCTTAGGCGAGGAACATCGCTTACGGTTAATCACATTACTATTACAAGGTCTCCAGGGACGCACGTTTCAGGGCAAAGAACGTTTGCTGCAAGCACTGGCGTCACTTTGCAAGGGACTTGATAAACAACATGAAATTTGTACACGCGTAATCGAAGCTGCAATGCGTGAGGGAAGAAAAGAAGAGCCACAATATCGCACATTGGTATTAAGTAGTTTAGGCGATATATTGGAAGAATTGGAGGCAGATCGTTTTGAAGAGGTAAGATGAAGCTGTTAAATTCTTATTAGTTTATCAAACAATTGCCATAATGTTAACTGCTCTATATTGCCAGGTCTACAACATGATTTGGTATTTACTCGATAAGAAGGTTTCACGTAACACATCTACGTCAGATGAAGAGGGAGAGAATAAAGATAATGAAAAAGATCTTACCGTCGATGAACGGAATAAACGTGCACAGACTCTCAATAAATTAAAGGAAACAGTTTGTGAAACTCTTGGCAAATCATGGCCTAAAAATTCAATAAAAACACAATATAAATATCAGCTGCAATTCGCAGAGCGCTGCTCACAATGTCTGAAGGAGAGCACGCGGCCAGTACAAGTCAGTTTGATGGTGGCTCTGACTAAATTCATCGAACGCCTACGAGTCTTTGAAAGTGATGACGATGCCTTAAACGAGGGCAATAAGGAGAAGAAAGTAAAAGTGGATCAAACGCAAACACGTGATGCTATTGTTGAAAAGATATGCAATGATGTTTTATCGGCTGTTACTTATGCTGCAGGTAAAATGCAATTTTTCATTCAAAACCTCTGAAACTTTTTTGCAATGCAATAATCTTTATCCATTCTTTACCAGGCTTGCCGCACACTGGATTAAAAAAAGAATCCTTAAATATTGTTTTAGTGTTAATTAAACGTCTTAGTGATGCCAAAGATGGGATTAATATTATATTGGTCAAACGCATTTTCGAAGAAAATCTACAGAAATTTCAAAAAGATTCAGCACCTGAAGTACGTTGCCGCATTAAAGATATCGAAGAGAAGCTAAGTAAATGTAGTTTGTGAATTTGGTGATTTCAAAGAAAGTAAAAAAAGTCATTTTTTATTATTCAAATGTAAAATAAATTACGTGGGTGTGTAAAACATTTATGCGTTGATATTAATGTCGAATAAAAATAAATATATATAATGCTAAAGAAGCCAACAATTTTCATAATCAGACTAGGAGAATTAAGAGAGGACTGAGTCAGTCAACTGAAATAAAAAGGCCTTTTTCGTTTTCTATTATAATTCACTACGATATATTATAGACTATTTCTACCGTAGAAATAACTTTATAGTATTGAGATCACATTTGCTTTTTAGAGAAATAGAAGGATTACCAGAGACTACAACGGTCGGTATGCATAGAAAACCGAAAGGATAAAATCAAATTGATACAAATATTTCCTGCTATAGCAAATTAAATTCGGTTCGAAATCGGAGAAATCGAGAGGAGTGGTACAGATATTATTTTAGTCAACCAGGAATTCTTTCAGACCAAAACTTTTAATTAAAATTTAAGTTATTAAGCTGTTTAACGAGAAGCAAACCATTGCACAACTCATTTTCGAATAAATGACTTTATCTTCATAATTATAAGTAATATCATTATATGTAAATGAAATACTCACGTAAACCGTGCTAGGATTTAGATGAAAAGAAGAAAATACCATGACGTAAAATCTCTTAATTTTCATTGCAGTATTAGTTCGTTAACGAAATATTTCGTTATGATTAGTGATGGGGTTATATTTTGTTCTGATATAGCATTTATACTATAGAAAAATTACAATTCTTGAATTTAGTACAGAAAAATAAATAAACAATAATTAAATTAAATACTAAATTGTGATCATTCGACTAATGTGAGAGCTAGCTATCTGAAAATATACTACGTCTGACCTTGTGGCGAATTGCATGCCACAATTGGCTAAGATTGAGTTAAGACTGCATATAGTTAAAAACTATCAGAAAAAGGTAAAAATTATTTCATTTTACGATTGTTGACAGTATACTGAATATATGAGCGCAAAACGTCTTTGGACCCAAAGACTTCATAAATGATCAAATGATATATGCGAATTATATAGAATTA
The DNA here is from genome assembly GCA_963966595.1 of Physocephala rufipes. Lineage (NCBI taxonomy): Eukaryota > Metazoa > Arthropoda > Insecta > Diptera > Conopidae > Physocephala > Physocephala rufipes. Next base: position 20,915,738 of record OZ016505.1, on the reverse strand, counting down.
TATATATAGAGAAATATATATAGAATTATATTTCAATAATATAATAGTAATTACTTTCTTCAGATAATTATACTAATAAGCATTAACTCTGAACTTAATTGAATTAAAAGAGCAAAGTATGGCAAACTATCTGAAGAATACACTTATATTAGACAAATATTGTAAGTAATAAAGTACTATTTAACCCATATGACCTCACCTTTATTTTCTTTTAATAAAAGATGATTAGATGGTATAGTTCTCTCCTAGCAATTTAATATTGTCAATATTGAATATTGCGTTAATATACTTTAAATGGCTGTGAATATCTATAAAAGAATTGATATCTAGACATTCATAACATTCGTAACATTCATAACATTCGCGACGTTCAACGAATTATCTAACAGAAAAATTTATCAAGCTTTTGTAAAAGTCTTTTTTTCTTCAATTTATAAAGCCTTAAATAAGATATTATAAGCGTAGAACTCAAGAAAAATAGCGACGAATAGTGACAAACACGTTAGGAAGCAGTGAAGCAGGAAACAGTGTTAACAATTTTATCTACAACCTTGTCAATACTTGTTAGGAAGTTATTTGTACATAGATTGTAATTGCTCGGCTTCATTTGGAAATCCATAACTGCTTCTGGATGTCTCTGATATTTTGAGTGATTTTAGATTTTAAATTTCAATTGAAATTTGACGTTTTTTCAGTTTAAAAACCAGACGACCTTTAAAAAGTACATAAACTCCATTAACCTTTTGATTTGAGGTTGTGAAGAATTGTTGAACACTGGAACTATATGATCGTATATATATATATATATATATATATATATATATATATATATATATATATATATATATATATATATATATATATATATATATATATATATATATATATATATATATATATATATATATATATATATATATATATATATATATATATATATATATATATATATATATATATATATATATATATATATATATATATATATATATATATATATATATATATATATATATATATATATATATATATATATATATATATATATATATATATATATAATATATATATATATATATATATATATATATATATATATATATATATATATATATATATATATATATATATATATATATATATATATATATATATATATATATATATATATATATATATATATAATATATATATATATATATATATATATATATATATATATATATATATATATATATATATATATATATATATATATATATATATATATATATATATATATATATATATATATATATATATATATATATATATATATATATATATATATATATATATATATATATATATATATATATATATATATATATATATATATATATATATATATATATATATATATATATATATATATATATATATATATATATATATATATATATATATATATATATATATATATATATATATATATATATATATATATATATATATATATATATATATATATATATATATATATATATATATATATATATATATATATATATATATATATATATATATATATATATATATATATATATATATATATATATATATATATATATATATATATATATATATATATATATATATATATATATATATATATATATATATATATATATATATATATATATATATATATATATATATATATATATATATATATATATATATATATATATATATATATATATATATATATATATATATATATATATATATATATATATATATATATATATATATATATATATATATATATATATATATATATATATATATATATATATATATATATATATATATATATATATATATATATATATATATATATATATATATATATATATATATATATATATATATATATATATATATATATATATATATATATATATATATATATATATATATATATATATATATATATATATATATATATATATATATATATATATATATATATATATATATATATATATATATATATATATATATATATATATATATATATATATATATATATATATATATATATATATATATATATATATATATATATATATATATATATATATATATATATATATATATATATATATATATATATATATATATATATATATCTTAAGTGATAAGATAATTTCCTATTTTGAATAATATAAAAATCAAGAACTGAGAATTTAAAACCATTATTGAAAGATAAATCGAAGTGAGCGTGAATTTAGATTCAAGGTCATTCCGCAGATACAAATAGAGACGAAATGCTTCGATGCTTCGTCTTAGATTATCTCACAGAAATCCTGGCAATAATCGGGGTTATTGTGGGACTTATCTGGTTTTGGATAAACCATAAGTTATACTATTGGAAGAACTGCAACATACCCCACATCAAGCCACATCTTCTGTTTGGTAACATCAAAGAAATCATTACCATGTCCAGCAATCCAGCGGAGCATTTTCAGAAGCTATATAACGACAAGGTTGCCATTAACCAGCCTGCTATCGGGATCTATTTATTTAATAAACCCGCACTCCTTTTACGCGATCCTGAATTAATAAAAACAATACTGATCAAAGATTTCAACCAGTTTTGTGATCATTATGCATTTTCCGATCCTCATTCAGATCCCATCGGATCTTCTACACTATTTTTTGTCAAAAATCCGTTATGGAAACAAATTCGTAGAAGAATGTCAACAATTTTCACTGTGGGCAAAATAAGGCACATGTTCCCATTAATGAAAGAGGTAGAGTTAGTCCGATTTTTGTTCAAGATCTCGAGTTATTAATTTAGTATTTTATTCCATTATGTAATTGCCCGAAATCATTTGTATCAGATCGGTCAACAACTGGATCAACATTTATGCTCATTGCCAGTAGATCCTCGAACGGATGCAATTATTCAAGAAGTTAAAGAAATTAGCGCCTTATTTACTACAGACGTTATCGCTAGTGTTGCTTACGGTGTAATTGCTAACAGTCTAACGAATCCGAAGGGTGATTTTCGTACTAATGGACGACGCATTTTCGACTTCACGCATTTTCGAACTCTTGAACTCAACACGATATTCTTTCTCCCCGATATAGCACGTTTTATGGGATTTAAAGTATTTTCCAAACTGACTGCAAACTTCCTACGAAATACTATATCGTACGTTATGAAAGAACGTGAAAAGTCCGGCGTAAATCGAAATGATTTTATTGATTTTTTAATTGGTTTAAAGCGCGGCATCGGGACAGAGAAAGAGAACAATAAGGCAGATCTTACTTTCGATGGCGATGCGCTGATAGCCTTGGCCGCTGTTTTCTTTACAGCAGGTTTCGAAAGCACGTCTGCAACAATATCGTTTGCTCTATTCGAGTTATCTCGGCGATCGGATATTCAGAAACGCTTACGTGAGGAAATCCATCAGAACCTCAAGAAGAATAATGGCGATATAACTTACGATATGGTCGACAAGATGTCCTTCCTAAATCAAGTTGTTCAGGAGATCTTACGCATGTACCCCTCCCAACCTTTTCTAGATCGTGAATGTACACTGCCGAAGAATGTTCGGAGCTATTCCTTGAAGCCATTCATGGACTTCGATATACCCCATGGCATGCCGGTGATTATTCCCGTATACGCCTTACAAAGAGACCCGAAGGTAAATTCAAGTGAAACTTACTCATCCTAAGCCCTATTAACGGTACTATATTTCACATCTGAAACCCCTCACCGTGCAGTACTTTCTGAATCCTGATGAATTTAATCCAGATCGTTTCGATCCACACAGTGGCTATGGCACACCAAACCTTGGCTACATGCCCTTCGGCATGGGTCCTCGTATCTGTATTGGCGAACGATTAGGACTTGTTCAGAGTAAAATTGGAATAATCAACTTTCTACGTAATCACTACGTCGCACCCTGTGGGAAATCGCATGCCGAAATGAAATTGAATAGGTCTTTGGTATTACAATCACTTGATGGTATATATCTCAATATCATTAGAGATCCATTAAAATAATGCCAAGAAAATTATCCATTTCTAAAATATTCACCTAAAACTATATTTGCGGACTTCCTGTAAAGAAACGAGTGTTCAATGTGCGCGTGTCTTCAATACAGTTTAGTAAAAAATGTCTTGTTTAGAAAATAATGATAAAAATTATATAAAACAAGTCAATAATAATTTAATAATAAGTTAACTATATGTTCATTTCATTGCAAATTGTTTAAATAAAACAAATAATACATATAAACAGATAATTGTGTTAATTAATAAATATAAAGGCAAACTTAAATTAACTCCAATTTGAAGAGATTTTTTTAATTATTGTTTAACTATTGTGCTTTATATTCATCGTCTGATTAGATTTCTCTCTTACTTTCAATGAAATGCCATTAAAAAATGTAAACATTAATTAAATATAGCCTATAAGGCAACCTCTAAATGATGGCGAGTCTTATAAATGATTCGACACTTGACTGCAATTTATTAGTTTCGCGAGGCATTTTAACGAAACGTACCAATTCGATGAGCGGTGCACCAAAATTATTATTACTTTAGAGATTTTTTGTTAAATAATGAGAATATTTTAATAAAAACCTAAACGTCTTGTTAATTAAATCAAATCCGGACTGTTTCGTTTTAGTTGCGATTAAATTAACTAAAAGGATTAAACTCAAAGCCTTCCGTACACTCACTTCCAACATTTTCACAGCCTCGGAATCCATCGGTTTATAAATGATAAATAATTTTATAAAAATTCTAATTGATTGTCGGTATTTTCGACAACAGTGAAACCATCACCGACTAAGGTTAGTCTCTCTGAAAGCTGTTATTCCAATGATTTTATTAAATTTAATTGAAATCTAAATTAAAAATAAATATATCAATATTTGATAATAAATTTAGCAATGCGCTTCTTTTAACGCTAGATAATGATTTGTTTTGTATTGGAAAGAACGTTATCGTTTGGAGGAAGTAGAACAGATAACCCGAGCTCAAGTTCCGAATACCGTTCCCATATGCCGCAGGTCACAAAAACTACATTTTCATATTTGAACAAAGGTTTTCGTTGCTTCTGAAATTTAGTTTATTTAATTTTTTTTTAATAAGTAATGTTTCTTTCCTGTTTAGCCGCCCATTAAAATTCCATTGTAATATCGGTTATAGAAATCGGTTATAGTTGTTAAATTAGTAAGTCAACAACATATAGTGCGATGACTACGCGCATAACTACTCTACATTACTCTACGCACATAATGCTTTTGGAAATTTTTGACAGTAAAAATTAATATTTTCGGTGACGCGACAAATTGTATTGTGCAAATAAATTAATTGTCTAGCACCAATCCATCAATCACTAATTAACCAATTAATTAATAAATCAAACAATCAATCGGTTCAGGAAATAACAAAAGTAAACGTGTTTATTTGATTTCAAAAATCGAACAGTAAATGTAAATACCAGAATGCTAACAGAATGTAAACAGAATGCTGCAGATCGGGATTATAATTTTTTCCAATCTAACGATGATTTTATCGACTGTGTTGATATTCTTGAGGTTCCTGTTTTTGTGATCGAATCGCAAATTATCATACTGGAAACGTCATTACGTACCATTCATTAAATCAAATTGGCTTTTTGCTCATATAAGAGATATTGTCACCCTATCTGATAATCCAGGAGAATATTTACAAAAACTATACGAAAACGAAAATGCTCAAGATAAGCATGCGTTTGACATATATTTGTTTCAGAAATCCACGATTTCAAAACGCGATTCCGGAATAATTAAAAAATACTGGCGACAGATTTCATTTCACGGCATTAGATCCTCACTCGGATCCGTTGGATTCGGCAAATATATCCTTTGCAAAAATCCACAATGGCAACGTCGGAAGCTGGTTCGTTGTTTTTTTGTGGAGGAAAATTGAAGAAGATGCTTTTGGAAGTAAAACAGGTGAGAGTATGAGAATTGATTCACCTTTCGATTAATCCTCACAAAATAGCGCTCTTTCTGTATTTTCTCTTTAGATTGGTCGTGAAATAGATCGCTATTTATGCACTCTACCAATTGATCATTAAATCAATTGTACCGTTCAAGAAGTGAAAGGAATCGCGGTGTTCTCTATTCTAAAGAAGTGACTGCCAGTGTTGCCTACGGTATTCGCGCTAATAGTTTGAAAATTTGAATGGTGGATTACGTACTAATGGCGAGCGCATCTTCAACTACGCAGCCTATCGTGCCATCGAAATAGTCGTCTAATTTTTCTCTCTACAGGTAATGCGTTTTCTTCGTTCTAGAGTATTTTCTAAACCGAAATCGGATTTCCTGCGGAAAACAATAACGGACGTGATAAAATACCGTGATATATCGGGTATCAGTAGAAATTATGTGATCGATGTTTTAGTCGGATTCAAACGCAGCGATCAATTACAATCGCCTGAAAAGAAGACGCATGTTATTCCAGAGGGTGACAATTTAATTGCGCAAGCAGCAGGTTTTTTTACCGCAGGCTTTGAAGTTTTGTCTTTGACCACGTCATTCGCTCTCTTTGAACTCGCGAAACGTTTAGATCTGCAAAAATGTCTCCGTCAGGAAATTTGACATTGTCTAAAACAAAATAACGGTAATGAAAATTTCGAAATGATTCAAAAAATGATTTTTGAAAATCAAGCTTGCGAAATATTACGTATGTACCGTAATAGAATTCGTTCCTGGATCGGGAATGCACGCTAACTCCGGGTGAAGCGCACTACTCATTGAAGTCATCCCTCGATTTCGATATTCCCCACAGTATGCCCGTCTGCATACCATTTTATGCTTGACATAATGGATGCCACGGTACGTTAAAATTTCAAATTAAAAGCTTTTTATAAAAGAACGATTTCCTTTATGGCAGTTCTTCGCAAATCGTGAACAAATCGATTCTAATAGTTTCGATGAAACCAATCGTAATAGTGGTCCAATGTGGATCTTAATAGTAATGGACTTTACAATTGTATCGGTGAGAGATCTGGATTGATGCAAACGAAATTGGGTATCCTAAATTTCTTACGGAACCATTACCCCATGCGAAAAAACAGAACCAGAAAATGAACTTAATTCACGGTCAATTCAAGTCATTCAATCGTAAGGTTAAGTTTATCTCAACGTTATCTGGGATCCAATTGATATCAAAAAAATGAAATTAAATACTAATTAGTCTCGTTTGATACTAAATAATTTAATGTCAATAAACGCGATCAAAATCTGGCTGAATGGGCCAATAAATTATTAAGCTCATAAAGATTAAAATGTTGACGAAGTTAATCTAAAAATTTTTTTAAAAAATGCATTCGTGGTTTCATTAAACGGCATTTGAAAATTCAAAAGTAAGTAAACAATCTTTAATGTACTTTTTGCTTCATTAATCATTAATCATTGTTTTCCAATAGATGAAGTATTGACCGAAAAATTATACGCGCTTTTATATAGAAGATGATGCGATATTGTATGCAGATTTCGTGACAGGAACCAACTTATATATTATATATCAGGGGCAAAATTATGTTCCCTATTACTCAGCAAATAGATCGTAATTTCTCGAATCAATCACCTTTTATTTTTCAGATACTTCTCATTTCATTTAACGCGGAAAATCTTCTATTTATATAAACAAATACCGTTGTAAATCGATCATTGAATGCGATGACTATACGATGATCGTATACGCGATGTTCGTGACATTTTTTGTAATTTGCATTCTCGATAAGAAACGTTCAGGTTTAAAATCTCATAAATTAAACATAATAATTAATGATTATCAAAATTCATTGAAAGTAATATATAATCATATATATGTATATATATATATATCTGCAATCATCTGGAAATATATATATATATATATATATATATATATATATATATATATATATATATATATATATATATATATATATATATATATATATATATATATATCTATATATATATATATATATATATATATATATATATATATATATATATATATATATATATATATATATATATATATATATATATATATATATATATATATATATATATATATATATATATATATATATATATATATATATATATATATATATATATATATATATATATATATATATATATATATATATATATATATATATATATATATATATATATATATATATATATATATATATATATATATATATATATATATATATATATATATATATATATATATATATATATATATATATATATATATATATATATATATATATATATATATATATATATATATATATATATATATATATATATATATATATATATATATATATATATATATATATATATATATATATATATATATATATATATATATATATATATATATATATATATATATATATATATATATATATATATATATATATATATATATATATATATATATATATATATATATATATATATATATATATATATATATATATATATATATATATATATATATATATATATATATATATATATATATATATATATATATATATATATATATATATATATATATATATATATATATATATATATATATATATATATATATATATATATATATATATATATATATATATATATATATATATATATATATATATATATATATATATATATATACCTGCAATCAGGCTCAATAAAATTTTGACTTGTGGGAATACAACCATTAGTGTATTGGGCTGATAAAGAATAATCGTACGGGACACTTAAGGTATAAAAGTCGAGAATTTCCTTGATGTCAATTTCATTATTCAATTGTAATTTTAATGGTTTATTGCAAGAAGTAGATTTCTAAAGAAATTTAAAAAAATGATTGGAAACTTCGGCTTAGTTTATCTAACAGAAATTCTGACTGTATTAATAGTAATTTTGGGGCTTATTTGGTTTTGGATTAAACATAATCTAACGTATTGGAAGCGCTACAATATGCCCCACATCAAGGCACATCTTCTGTTTGGTAACATCAAAGAAATCATTACCATGTCCAGCAATCCAGCGGAGTATTTTCAGAAGCTATATAACGACAAGATTGCCATTAACCAGCCTGCTATCGGGATCTATCTATTTAATAAACCCGCACTCCTTTTACGCGATCCTGAATTAATAAAAACAATACTAATCAAAGATTTCAATCAGTTTTCCAATCGGTTCGCCTTTCCTGATCCTCACACGGATCCGTTGGGGAGACTGAGTCTGGTCTTCGCCAAGAATCCGTTGTGGAGAAAACTCCGGTATTCAAAAATTACACAAGTTTTCACGGTTGGAAAAATCAGAAACATGTTCCCGTTAATGAAAGCGGTAAATATGACGTAATGTAATTATTGCCAGACGTTTCTAGAAGATAATAATAAGTCAAAATGAATTAATTGAAAAAACTGATAAAAAAATTAATGCAAAATAAAAAATTAGAATAATTAATAACTCAAATAGAAAATTATCATTCAGGTCGGTCAACAATTGGACCACTATTTGTGCTCACTGACAGTCAACCCTCGGACAAAGGCAATCGTGCAAGAAGTTAAAGAGATTAGTGCTTTATATACTACCGATCTTATCGCTAGTGTCGCTTACGGTGTCGTTGCTAACAGTTTGAAAAATTCGAGCGGCGAATTTCGCACCAACGGAAGGAGCATTTTCAATTTCACCCATTTTCGCACCTTCGAAATCAATTCTGTCTTCTTCTTTCCAAAGTTGGCGCGTTTATTGAGATTGAAAATATTTCCAAAAGAGACAACGAATTTCATACGAAATACAATTTCATACGTAATGGAAGATCGTGAACAGTCGGGTTTAAGTAGAAATGACGTCATCGATTTTCTGATAAGATTCAAGCGAAGCGCTGAAATCGAGAAGAAGAACGGAAATGAAGATCTTGTTCTCGAGGGTGATACTTTGGTATCCATGGGTGGAATATTTTTTGCTGCAGGTTTCGAAAATACATCTTCAACCATATCATTCACTCTATACGAATTATCTAAACGATTGGATCTTCAAGAACGTTTGCGGGAAGAAGTCCGTCTGCACTTGAGAGCAAATAACGGCGATATAACATTCGATATGGTCGATAAGATGTGCTTCTTGGATCAGGTGCTACATGAGATTTTACGCCTGTATCCTTCACAACCTTTCCTCGATCGTGAATGTACGCTCGAAAGGGGAACTCGTAGTTATTCTCTCCGGCCATTCTTTGAATTTAATGTGCCAGATGGAATGCCAATTATTATACCCATTTATGCAATACAAAGGGACCCAAAGGTATGTAAACATTAGAATCTTCCATCGTTATCTCTAATTATAAACCTTGCTTTATATCTCCCCTTCTAGTACTTTTCGAATCCTAATGAATTTAATCCAGATCGATTTGGTCCAAGCAATCGCTATAATCTACCAAGTTTTGGTTACATGCCCTTCGGAATGGGTCCTCATAATTGTATTGGACAACGTTTAGGGCTGTCACAAAGTAAACTGGGTATAATAAGTTTCTTACGTAATCATTACGTCACACCTTGTGAGAAATCATGTCCGACCATGGCTCTTGATCGGTCTCTGGTACTCCAGTCAGTTGGTGGTATATATCTTAATGTTATTAGAGATCCGTTATTATAATTTTGAAATATTATAGAAGTATGTGTTTAGGATTGTGTAGTAAACAATTTAGGATTGTGTAGTAAATACCGCTCCAATGGTTTTCCCCCATCTCATTTATAGAATAAGTAAGAACGCTATCTTAGGCATAGCTGAAGCTTACATCCCCTATGTACCGTTTAAACGTTTTAATAACATTGCGCTCTTCCTGATTGATTTAAATCTACTAACTCATCTTAAACACAGTTTTTCTCAAAGAGCCCCAGATATAGTATGTGTAATAGTATGCTTGTCATGCCCATTTTTAATGGATTTATAATTTCCATAACGTTTAAGCTCAGTAGAAACTGAAGAAAATGGATTTGTAATATTATTTCATAAAAATGTGAGTCTGACTCATCCTGGAAAACACTGATTTATCCATTTTGAATACTACTTAGCTTCTGATGACAAAGTATTCCCACCAAATGTTTGTCCTGTAATCGTGATTTCCACAGACGAACAGACAAACGGATATCGACTAAGGGCCTTATTACACAAACCGAAACGAATGGGAAGACTTCTACGCTGGCTTTGAGAAGACGGTCGGGTATTTGTAGTATGCAAAACATTCGTCAGCTTCCTTAGATAAATTCTGTTTTCCATTAGCAATCCATTTGTTTGCGCTCACACCTAAGGTTCCTTGCTCGTGTTTTAATCACTAGCGGCTTTGGTACCGGCACTCAACGATATTAGGCTTCGGCATTCCGTTTTCCACTGACATTCACTAACAACGTTTATTCGTGTTCTATCTGCTGCTTATCTATAAGTTCTCAAGCCATAGAAAAATGACAGCAAACATAAAAGGAAACGAAGAAGCGTCATAGTTTCGTTTAGTGTAATAAGGCCGTAAATTGACTCAGGGATTAATTCTGAGTAAAAATATATTTTCTTCTACATGACACACCTCTGTAATGTGTCATAAACGAAAAAAGGATGTTCCAATACCATTAACCGCTCGGATTTACAATAAAATGAATGCCCTGGATCTTTGAAACGCATTTTTTCAGAATGAAGTTTTATGATTTCATTGAGAAAATATAATTTATGTACAATTTTTTTCTTTCAAAAAATATACATAGTTACAAAGAAAATTTTAAAATTGTAAAAATATCGTTACAAAAGCGTGTTTAAAAATAGGATTTATTGTTATTACAATTATTTGTTCGAAGAAGATCAAGGTTCGTTTTTTCAAAAATCATTAAAATTTCGATTGCCTTTAAGAAAAAGTATTCAAAGCATGAACAAATAATTGCTATGGTTTTCAGTTCTTCTTGAAAGAAAACACCGTCAAGTCGAATTCTTTTCAAATGTAAATTAAATTCCAAAACAAATAATCCGACTTATCTTTAAATCTACTAAAACCATTTCAACAAAAGCATAAATTCCAAACATCCAGATGCAAAACAAATAAGAAAGGCATCGCTTATTCCACTTTCGGCAGTTGTTATTTCGAGGCTATTCCACAGCAATGTGTTTCGGTTACTTCGAATTATTTTTGTTGCTTCTGATCCTGACTATCGTAATACATTTCTCTTTAAATCATCATTATAATTATTGGAAGCGTCATAATGTATCACAAATCAAGCCAAATTTCATCTTCGGCAATTTAAGAGATTTTTTATTGATGAAAAAAAGTCCAGCCGAGCATTTCCGTGATTTATATAATCATCCCGATGCCCTTGGGAAGCCATTCGTGGGCATTTACGTCTTTCATAAACCGGCACTTTATATTCGTGATCCGGAATTAGTGAAACGTTTGCTTATTAAAGATTTCTGCAAATTCTCCAACAGATATTCAAACTCAGATGTAAAAAATGACCCGATCGGTTCTTTGAATATATTTTTCCTTAAAAATCCGGCATGGAAGGGGATGCGTTGCAAACTTTCACCATTTTTTACCAGCGTCAGACTGAAGAAAATGTTCGATTTAATTAAAGAGGTAAGGATTGATCACGCCTCGTCTTTGTTCCAGTAACCTTCCAAGTGTTTGGCAGAGTCTTACTTAGCAAGATTATAGTAATGCCACACAGTTGAAAGACAACTGGAAAGATACGAGACGGGATGAGGTGACATGGAATCAGTGCATAAATTACACATATTTTTTTTAAAAAGATGAGTCATATAAAGACTACCGAAAATGTGGAATACAAGGTCCGTTCAAATTGTATCGCGAATTTGGAATTTCCGTGGGTTACGTATTTTGAATTTTGAATTTTTGTTTTTTTTTTAATTTTTCGAATTTTGTTTTTTTTTAATTTTTGTAGTTCGTTTTTTTAAGTTTTTTGAATTTTGTATTTTTTTTTGTGTTCTATTACCACTCATATCACTCCGTCTTCCTGGCAAGTTTGGACACTTTAAGTGGTCAGTTGATTTTTTATTCCTATTTTACATGGACGTGTTTTGGCTCGTCGTCGATTTTTTTCGATGATATAATGCCGATCAAGAAAAAAATCTATATTTCTTTTGTTTCATGAAAAGGGGAAAATTACAGAGGGGTAGATCTTGGGAATACGCTGGCTGCAGCATCATTACTGACTTGTTTTTGGCCAAAAATCAAAGATTTCTGAACACTTTTCCGCATTCATGAAGCCAAAGCCAATTTTCTTTTCCATCACAAAATCTGGCGGATCTCACGCACAAATTGCGCATAACATGCATATAACATAACATGCATGACAACCCTTGTCCGCGGCAAGAACATGATGCAGCACTCCCCTGCAATCTAGGAAAATTGTAAGTGGAACCTTCGCGATACTTTATGAACACGCCTTTTGTATAAATAAACCGCTTAAGATTTTTGTGTAGAAAAATTACCAAAGTTCTAAAAGGGATTCTCTACATTCTGCAGGTTGGAGATGAGCTCAATACTTATTTGCTTTCCCAGTATTTTGAAAATCGTGAGCAGCAATCATTTTGCTTGGAAATGAAAGAACTTTGTGCCCTTTACACCACGGATGTTATTGCTACCGTTGCGTACGGTGTAAAGGCGAATAGCCTGCAATACTCGAATGGAGATTTTCGTCGGAACGGACGCAAAGTGTTTAGCTTTAGTACTAAACGTGCTATAGAAATGGCAACAGTTTTCTTTTTACCTCAATTAATGCCTTTGTTTGGTTTTAAGGTAAAAAGAAAGTTCTATAAAAAATTCCATACATCCTAATTAATTGTGAAACTTATGGTAAAATTGATCTTCCGTACAGGTCGTACCATCGGACTCTACTCGTTTCCTACGCACCACCTTTAATCATATAATGCAAGAAAGAGAACTGAATGGCAATAGTCGTAATGATCTCATTGATATATTAATTGAATTGAAAAAGAACTCCAAAGGGCATCAGGAAACGCAAGACTTGGTCTTTGATGACGATGTTCTGGTAGCTCAGGCTGCACTTTTTTTCACAGCTGGTTTCGAAACGTCTTCAGCCACAATGTCGTTTACTCTCTACGAATTGGCTAAACGTCCCGATCTACAAAATCAACTTCGGGAGGAAATACGCACTGCTTTGGAAGAAAATGATTGGGTCATTACACCAAAATTAATAGAGTCGTTACAATACATGCAAATGGTTCTCAACGAGGTTCTACGTTTATATCCGCCCTTGCCGTTTCTTGATCGCGAATGTACTGAAGCGAATTCTTATTCGCTGCAGCCTTTCAGCAATTACTGCATACCTCAGGGAATGCCAATTTATGTGGCTGCTTATGGTATCCAAATGGATCCGCAGGTTCGAATTTCACGAGAATTTAATTAATTGCAAAATGTCATTCTATTCTACTTCTTGTAGTATTTTCCTAATCCGGCGGTTTTCAATCCGAATCGATTTTCACCCACCAATAAGAAACTAATCAATCCTGGCACGTATATGCCTTTTGGGCTAGGACCACACGGTTGTATTGGTGAACGCTTCGCTTTATTGCAGACCAAAATCGGTCTGGTAAGTTTCTTTCGCAATCATCGTGTGACGTTCTGTCCTCGGACACCCGAAAATATGATGTTGGATCGAAGAGCTATAATCGTTCAGGCGGAGGGCGGTATTTATTTAAATGTCATACGTGATCCCTTAAAAGCATGAAGAACAAATTATACTCGTTATATTAAACGGATTTATAGTTCGTGTTTAAAATTTGTCCTTGGATTTAATAAAATTATTGATTTCTCAATTTGTTCTGTGCTTCATAAACTGTTCAGTTGCTTTCGAACATTAACAGCTTCTGGATGTCAAAGGTAAGAAAAAAGGGTTCAATCCACTGCTCGAAAATAACTCTTATTTTCAAAACTTTTATTTAAAAGTAAACTTTTAACTTTTATTTTTAAAAGTTAAATTTAAAAGTTTACTTTTACTATTAAAAATAAAAGTAAAAGTTTACTTTTTACTTTTACTTTTATTTTTAAAAGGAAGGAAGGTGCGTTTTTTACCAAAAAAATACTTTGCCCTAATCGATAGCAAATATCATGAAACGGATTTGGGACATGGTGGTACGGGGCGTGGACTCCCCAAAAGGGGAAGAAGGGGCGTTTTTTACCAAAAAAACTATTTTGCGCTAATCAATGTCAAAGGCCATGAAATGGGTATAACGTTATGGGTATAACGTGGACGTGGGCGCACACAAGGGACGGAAGGGGCACTTTTCAAGACCCAAGTATTAAGTATTTTTGTTATGAATGTTCAAAAGATCGTCACTCATTCTTTCTGACCTCTTCTGTCTTTTTTCTGTCTATCTTTTTTCCGCTATTTCGATGGATGCGTATGTTCATATATATGGCATGCAGTCTATTATGCATATGTGCCGATTTGTTTATTGAAGATTGGAAGTATGGTTTTCGGAAGAATGCTTACGACGGTGCCAACGATCTTTAATTACCTCTCATCAACTAGTTTTGCAACAGGTCAACTTGTTATCTGTAGCAGCGAACTATTTTTTCTTTCATTTTAATAATTTTATTGCATTCCCAAACGGTGACAATGCATACAGAGGGTAATAAATGCCCGCACTTAGCTCCTATGAATATGAAGTGTTCATCGTGAAAACTAATTTTTTGTCAAAAACCGCCCACTACGCCCTTTTCGGGCGGCCACTCCCAACTGATTTTATATCCATTTCGCGACATTTTCTACCGATTGACGCAAAGTATTTTTCTCGTAAGAAATCTTTGGCGGTATTGAGTGGCGCCCGCCCACTTTCCACTATGTAAAAAATCTATTTCTCAATATTTTCTATATATTTGCATCTTCCAACCATCAACTAAGATCCATTCTTTTCATCATATCGTAGCTCAATGTTAGTTCCTATTGACCACCATCTACCTCTTCCACAAAAGACTTTTATTACGAAAAAGTTTTAAATAACTCTTATTAAAAAACTTTTAAAATAAAAGTCATCGAATAACTCTTATCGAAAAACTTTTAAAATAAAAGTCAATGAATAACTCTTATTTCATGACTTTTATTATAAAAGTCAAAAAAATTTCGACCTCTGGTTCAAACAGCAAAAAATATGTGATAAAACCAATATGCTTATTTTATATCTCGGAACGTCTCGTTAGTCTCTCATCTATATTAGTCATCTATATTAGACTATTATATCTATATTAGTACCAAACGCGTCATCTATATTAGTACCAAACTATTAAAAGGCAATCGGAAAGAAGAGACGAACGAGACGTTCGGAGATATGAAATTAACACATAAAATCAAATACCGTATAAGTGAAAAGCAACTGGAAAGCCCGAGCGGAGACAAGACGTTGAGAACTATGGAATAAGCGCATATAGAATACATTGGTCAAATATTATAAAATATTCCATAATGCTTTATAGTCTCTGGCTTTTAGTTTTTCATACGCTTTGTATGCGAATGTATTCTATGGATATGGATTCTATGGATTTTTTAGTCTTTGCCATAACTGTGTCAGACAGTTAAAGGGCGTCTGAAATAAAACAACAAAAGATGTGGAGTAACACTGGAAAAAGCACTTAATCTCTTCATCTCAGGCATTGTGCGATTGTTAGTGTGCGGTCATTTACAATTTTTGTCAACCTGATATTGTCAAATGAGCCGATAAGTTTGTTGAATAAATAAACTGACCCTGAACTAATAATTTTTTATATTTT
Source organism: Physocephala rufipes (assembly GCA_963966595.1). NCBI lineage: Eukaryota > Metazoa > Arthropoda > Insecta > Diptera > Conopidae > Physocephala > Physocephala rufipes. The sequence continues at coordinate 20,898,887 of OZ016505.1, read as the reverse complement.
AAGATTTTTACTGATAGACTTGAATTAATAGAGTGTTATAAAAACTGTTGTTATACACTCTCTACTGTGCTGAAAATAAAAATATAATTTTATGTTTATTGTATTGTTTGTTGAATCAAAATATTTTTCAAATTTTTTTCATTCTGATAAAAACTCTAATATTGTAAATCACATTTTCTCAAATAAATAAATTCTTAAATATTTGTAAGCTTCAATCAATAACAAAAACATACCACTACGTCACAGACGTTCTGTGATGGCGTAAAGGGTTAGTTTCAGCAACTCATCAAATAAAACATTTTACCAACTTATTATATAAATTACATTTTATATTGTGAGACTGTTATTTACGACTTTTTTCATATAAACCATCATAGACTAATTTCAAATGAATGCCGTCGTTACACGCAAGCAATAACGCCTTTGGGTCGAATTTCATTTCCTTGATTGTCCGATCGCAAGTTGTGACGTAATGATTCTTTAGGATGCGCACCAAGCCAATTCTGGTTTGTAAAAGACCAATACGGCTTCCAATACAGTTACGGGGTCCGATACCAAAAGGCATGTAACTCATAGGCTTAAGATTTTTCTTATTCTCTGGTGAGAAGCGTTCAGGATCAAATTCATTTGGGTTGGACCAATACTACAAAAGACGGTACGCATTAACAAATATTGAAACTTACGAGATAGCTAAATATCGTACATTTGCATCTCTATGGATACCAAAAATCGGGATAAAAACGGGCATACCATTTGGGATTTCATAATCACAAAACGGTTTAAGAGAGAAAGGTTTCTCTCCTTGTTTAAGAACACATTCGCGATCCAGGAATGGTAGTACAGGATAAAGACGCAGGGTCTCGTCGATGATCATACCCAAATATTCCAGCGATTGAAGTTTTTCATATGAAATAATTCCATTTTCCTCCACGAAGGCTTCATGGATTTCCTGACGTAGGCGTTCTTGCATTTCTGGACGCTTGGATAGTTCATAAAGGGCAAACGTCATTGTTGATGAAGATGTTTCAAAACCTGCCGTGGTGAAAACTGCAGCTTGCGCCACTAGAAAGTCATTATCCTTGGCAAAATGATCACCATCTTCGAGTAACGCTTCCTTTCGCAACGCTAGCAAAATATCAATGAGATCGTTTCGTGCGACACCGCTGCGCTCTCGCTCATCCATAACAAAACCAATATTTTTACGTATAAGCTTCGAAAAGGATTCCGTAAAAATTTTCGCACGAAATAATGTAACCAACTTCGGCAAGAAGAAGACAATAAAAAAGTGAAAGGCTCGCACCAAATCGAAGTCAAATATTTTACGTGCCTCTATGCGAAATTCGGTATTCGGATCTTTTAAACTTTTTATTTTAAGTCCATAAGCAATGGTTGCAATTAAGTCCGTTGTAAAATTGGCACAGATCTCTTTAATATCTGCGATGAAGGCGTTCGACTCTTTCACGTAATTTGCCAGATGATCCTCCAAATCCTCTCCAATCTGCAGATTCGAAATGTATTTTTTAAATAAAAATAAAGTAACAAAAACCTCAAAGGAAAATATAATGGAATGATGAACATTTCAGGATAGAAGGTTCCGATTTTTTGAAAATTGCCTAAAATGATCATAACTATGTGTCATAGGCGAACCTTTTGAGATTGTGATTAACTCGTTTACCTCTTGCATCAGTGGATACATCTGTTTAACTTTGCCCGACGTAAAAACTGGTGTCAATTTCGTTCTAATCGCTTTCCATTTTTGATTTTTAACGAAAAATAAATTGTTTGCTCCCAATTTATCGCCATGAGGATCACAATTACCATAATGATTTGGAAACTTATTGAAATCTCGTATAAGAATCGACTTCAATAATTCTGGATTACGAACTATAAGACCCGGTTTGTGAAAAATATAGACGCCAATAACGGGTTCTCCTTGCATGCGTTTATCGTTATAAATATCTGAGAGATGCAAGCCGAAGCTGTTGCTTAACGTAAACATCACTTTGGTATTACCCAAAATGGGCACAGGCTTCATATATGGAATACCCTTCCGTTGCCAATAACTATAGTGATATTTAAGCCACCAATAGATGGCAACACAAACAACGGCAACTGCTAGAAAAATATCTGCCAAACAACTCATTTCCCGTTTTGCTTTTGTTTACCAAATTTGAAAAAATTAAACACGAACACCAGGCGGAAATTTAGTAGAAATAATTTCGTATAAGTTGAAAAATTAATTTCTTAATCGTTTTATTTGCAATTTTTATTTCCTTCTGTAACTTTACATCAAATCTTTCAGACTAAATTAATTCCATTAAATTCTGGCACTTTTATAATTTTGCCGCACCGACCTAACTGTGCGAACCACGCTATTCCGATATTTTCAAATCAATCAAATGTGTTATCAGCCTGTAATCAAAATAAATTATATTCCAATATATTGTATGAAAAAATATATATGCATGTATTAATGACTTACGTAAATAACCTAAATACGACTAAATGACTTTAACTGTTTTTTCCAAGTATTCATGCTATCTATTATTATTAATAACTGTATCTTGTTCTTAATTGTAATTAATAAGATTGGAGCTACAATCGGTCTACTTGTAGAGTCAATATAAATTATCGCTGGAATATATCTGCGATTAATTTCCGTAATTGTAATATAACAGCATTCTCTCGTTTCTAAGCATTACAAAATTTTCCAATTCATCGGCTACGTTTCCACAGTCGAGATCTGTAAAATGGTGGGTATGAAATATATGCTTTATTAGTCTACCATGCTATAACTCGTCTACCTCTAGAACTGCTACTCACCATTCTGGCGTAGGGTATGCTGCGGTGAAGATAATCGAAAGCGAAATCTGAATTAAGTCACTATAAAATCAAGCATTACTGTGCGAAAAATTTACATCGTATTAAAAAGAGTTAATTTCGAATTTTGGCAAGTCTTAATCTTCAAAAGTTCTAAAGATCGAAACATCAAAAGAAGTGTCGAAATACCAAAAAAATTGCTCCCTAAATTTTCATTCTAATAGGGTTTGAATGGAAATGGTTTTCTATTACGAAAAAGGCCTAGAAAGGAATAAAATATTAATAATCGGACACCGGATCAGCAAATCGTCTGAGCTCAATTTCGATTCATGGCAGGCTTTTGTTTTTCAGCCAGCTCATTCTCTAGATCACGAGCTCTTAGACCTATGGAGTTTACGAATAAATCTCAAGAAAACGTTTTAGGGAACAGACACCTTGGTCATAGAAACTCGATCTTGATACGCCATTACTATAATGTTTGATTTACTGAGTTAATGTCAAAATTGCTTCGTGGATTCCGGAAACGGTTACGAGATTCTAGATGTGGGGATAATTTTATATGTGTGACAAAAAAGTCGAGTTAATAAAACATATATCAATTAAAAAATAATTATAGCTTCCCATAGTTTGGTCTTACTTAACACGGGTGAGATGTAGTGAAAAGATCACAGTTAAATAAACACACAGCCCCGTGCAGCACGCTACATGTGCCGCACGAACACCAAAATTTATCACTTGCAAATATAAGAAAGATTTAAACCGAACTAATTCCCATAAAAACGCTTACTAAATTGTTTAACCTTTTATTGCTTCATTCGAATCATTTTTAATCAGCCTAACATTTTGAAGGTATATCAGATTTAATTTAATTTTTGTTTGTATCGATTTATTAAGACTATGTAGATCTCATCACAATTTTCGAACTAATTCATATAAATTAGCACAAATTAAATTCAATGGATACCTCCATTACACACGGGTAATAATCCCCCCTCCCCGGGTCAAATATCACTTCCATTGCTTTTTCGATCGCAGATTGTGACCCAATCATTTTTAAAAATATGTACTAAACCAGACTAGTATTGGTAAAAAACCTATCCGATTTCGAATAGAGTTCCGTCGCAATTCATGGACATGTCATGTAGCAACAAAATGCATGTAATTCATGGGCATGTCATGTAGCTTATTTTCTGAAGGGAAGTATTCTGCGGCGAACGCGTCGTAATATCGTTATCCAGATTATCTTTAAGAACCTGTCCTATCTACGGATTCAAAAAGTTTTTGAAATGATAATGAACTAATGGAAACTATAAAGAAAAAATTAGAAAGATCATTTTACAGCGCATTGATTCTGAAAATATCTCACCGAGATAAGATGTGGGTATAATGTCAAATAAATCTTTTACCTGTTGCATCAGTGAATACTTTTTAGTTTAGTTTTCCCGACGTATAAGCTGGTGACAATTTCTTTCTGGTTGATGTCCATTTTGGTATATTAACGAAACATAAATTAATTGTCCCCAGTTTATCACCGTGTGGATCGCAACAAGCATAATAGTTCGAACATGTATTGAAATCCCGTATCAGGATATATTTCAATAAATCCGGATTGCAAACTATAAGACCCAGTTTGTGGAACGTGTAGATGCCAGCAACAGACTTATCTCACATACATCTATCATTATAAATATCGGAAAGATGCAGGGCGAAGGTACTAGTTAGTGTAAATATGACCTATAAATGCGCGGAATTAGCATAGGTTTCGTATACGGAGTGTCCTTTCGTTGCTAATAGCTGCAGCAATATTTAACCCACCACTAGATGGCGCCGCAAGCAACCACTGCCACTTAACCCACTCGCTGCCAAGGACAAATATACTCGCCTTTGGGAGGGTGTCGCGCATTGACTACTACTTCGTCCTACTTTAATAATATTACAACATGCTGGCTTTTGAATTAGCAAATTTTGTGTGACCGCAGACATAAATGCAGAAACGTAAAAAACTTGAAGAAATAATACAAATAAATTATTTCACAAAAATTATAACTAAATTGAATTCCACTAGGGATGAAATGAATAACTATAAGTTATATAACCACTGAGAGTTTTCACTTTGAAAGTATACCTATTATAGACACCAATGCGTGATATCACTGAGTAAAATTTGTTTCAATTTTTATTTAATTACTGATAATTTGTCTGAACTCTAAAAACTATCGTGATTACTAATAAGAAATGTTTCAGTTACCCCGCTCGAAATCAAAATACGCTATACCACGTTATCCCGTAATCTGCTGAGACACTGTAATCGACAATAGTGAATATCTAGCATTTGTCAATTTACAGAAAGTTGTATTCGTTTTACTGCATTTTCATTATTTTATCCATTTGCGTAATTTCTAATTTGTGTTTCTACAAAAAAGTACCCAAATACGAAAAATTTTATGTCGAATCCTGTTGCCTTCCCCCTTCCACTCGTGTTTGGTTTTATGTTTGTGAATGATTTCGTATCATAATGTATGTGCTCTTACCAAGAAATAACAGAAATAACAGAAATTACAGAATTAAAAAAACAACAGCTTCGATAAACAATAACATTCACAATATAAACGGCGGATAAACGGGGACGACTTCATATAATTTAGGCTTGGCAGCGAATGGGTTAAGGAATATCTGCCATAAGCGGCATATCCTTCCATTCAGATCTTGTATTTAATCAAGTTTTGAAACTGACTAATTCCGCATACAATTTAATACTAATTTATTAACTGATTAATTAAGTAATTAGTTCATTAATCCCAATTAGTATTAAATTGTAAGTTATTTTGTTAATGAAATAAACTGCAGTGAACAATCGATATCAAGTGATAAAAGTGAGATCGATATGAAGTCATATTACGTTACAGACTCGAGAATATTTAAAAATTAATTATTTCTTAACTACCTTTCTTTTCACTTTTATTTTCTTAAATATTTAACTTTAACTCTGAATTAATATGGATTCTGACCCATTTGTAATTGTTGCCTTTCGTTTACGCAAATTTGCATTGATAGCTTCGCCAAAACGGTCAATTGATTAATAAATAAAATATTTGTATATTATTATAAAATATTATTGTATTTCAATATATTCACATTTTAAAATCAAAATTCTACTAGATGCAACTTTGAGACTGAGATAATGCACTTAAAAACAGTTATTTACTTTTTTTAAGAAAATATTCCCAACTGTATAAATAAAATTCAATGACTTAGCAAAAATTGTAAAATTTGCTAAATAATCGTTTGCAAATCATTATTCTCTATATGACTGCACATTTTTTGTGAGTATGAGTTGCTAATTTTTATCAATTGTTTGCCTTTAAGACAAGAATGCATGTATATATTTAAATGGATGTACGTGCAGATGTATGAATATAAGCGTACTAAGCGAACGTACACTTTTAATCGGTAGCTATTTACAATCATAAATCTCACAAGTATTTTTTATAAAAAATTATTAGTTATTATTCACTTATTTCGTTTATTTCTTTTAGTATAGGAAAGATTTGAATTAGAGGTTGCAGTAAAATATATTCTTTTTTTTCAATTAGAAATGCATCTTGTACCTTTTTGAATAGAAATATTTGTGCTTCAGATTGTCTGGCCTGTCTCACACCTCATTTTTCCTTAAAATTATTTTGACCATTCACATATATATATATATATATATATATATATATATATATATATATATATATATATATATATATATATATATATATATATATATATATATATATATATATATATATATATATATATATATATATATATATATATATATATATATATATATATATATATATATATATATATATATATATATATATATATATATATATATATATATATATATATATATATATATATATATATATATATATATATATATATATATATATATATATATATATATATATATATATATATATATATATATATATATATATATATATATATATATATATATATATATATATATATATATATATATATATATATATATATATATATATATATATATATATATATATATATATATATATATATATATATATATATATATATATATATATATATATATATATATATATATATATATATATATATATATATATATATATATATATATATATATATATATATATATATATATATATATATATATATATATATATATATATATATATATATATATATATATATATATATATATATATATATATATATATATATATATATATATATATATATATATATATATATATATATATATATATATATATATATATATATATATATATATATATATATATATATATATATATATATATATATATATATATATATATATATATATATATATATATATATATATATATATATATATATATATATATATATATATATATATATATATATATATATATATATATATATATATATATATATATATATATATATATATATATATATATATATATATATATATATATATATATATATATATATATATATATATATATATATATATATATATATATATATATATATATATATATATATATATATATATATATATATATATATATATATATATATATATATATATATATATATATATATATATATATATATATATATATATATATATATATATATATATATATATATATATATATATATATATATATATATATATATATATATATATATATATATATATATATATATATATATATATATATATATATATATATATATATATATATATATATATATATATATATATATATATATATATATATATATATATATATATATATATATATATATATATATATATATATATATATATATATATATATATATATATATATATATATATATATATATATATATATATATATATATATATATATATATATATATATATATATATATATATATATATATATATATATATATATATATATATATATATATATATATATATATATATATATATATATATATATATATATATATATATATATATATATATATATATATATATATATATATATATATATATATATATATATATATATATATATATATATATATATATATATATATATATATATATATATATATATATATATATATATATATATATATATATATATATATATATATATATATATATATATATATATATATATATATATATATATATATATATATATATATATATATATATATATATATATATATATATATATATATATATATATATATATATATATATATATATATATATATATATATATATATATATATATATATATATATATATATATATATATATATATATATATATATATATATATATATATATATATATATATATATATATATATATATATATATATATATATATATATATATATATATATATATATATATATATATATATATATATATATATATATATATATATATATATATATATATATATATATATATATATATATATATATATATATATATATATATATATATATATATATATATATATATATATATATATATATATATATATATATATATATATATATATATATATATATATATATATATATATATATATATATATATATATATATATATATATATATATATATATATATATATATATATATATATATATATATATATATATATATATATATATATATATATATATATATATATATATATATATATATATATATATATATATATATATATATATATATATATATATATATATATATATATATATATATATATATATATATATATATATATATATATATATATATATATATATATATATATATATATATATATATATATATATATATATATATATATATATATATATATATATATATATATATATATATATATATATATATATATATATATATATATATATATATATATATATATATATATATATATATATATATATATATATATATATATATATATATATATATATATATATATATATATATATATATATATATCCCTCGATACTGTTTGTATCGTGTAAGACTCTTCCTTACCCTTTTAAGACTCTTCCTTGCGGATTATTTTATAAAATATTGTTAAAAGGTTTTATGTTATTTTAAACATTCTATAGATTCTTTAAAAAATATTGAATGGTTTATGAGAGCTTTTATTTTTATTGTGTCGTATTTATCTCACAAAGATTATGCTTTTTAGTATTGAGTAAAAAATTATACAGGTTTCAGATTTTTACTGACCAAAACTAACAAAAATATAATTTAAAAGTTAGTATGAAGGTAATGTTTATATTTCTTCTGCTATTACCTCTAATTTAGTATTTACTATATAACAAAAAGCGTATTTTTATTGCGTATTATATTATTATTGTTTTGAATCGTTTGCACAATAAAAACAGATCTATTTTTAATACTGCTTTATTAGAAAAAACAAAAAAAATACAATACAATACGACAATTGCATAACAAAACAAACCAATTATCTTCCTGAGTTCTCTGATTTGTTTTTCGACAATTGAAATTAGTATTTGTTATTGTAATTTCTATGCCGAACACTTCATTCGAATTTAGAATCAATCCAAATCCCTGTAGTTATTGATTAGACAACTTAGTAGTCGCTTAATTCAGATAACAATTAAATTTAAATCTATCGCCTTTCTCAAGCTTTAAAAGCGATTAATTTTTCTCTTCTGAGCGATTAATTTTTTATTAAATAGAAGGTAATTATTACAATGATTTCATAAGGAATATGTAAATAATTTGTGTTGTTTTTATAAAACACTTTCATTAAATAGAAATTGAATCTTATTTCAATCTCTTAAAGCTAATATACAAAATTGTCTTGGCGATATGACTGCATCGAAAAGCGGCAAAAGAAAGCTTCGTTCGAATTTTAATTCCTGCAGATACAACAAACGATCGAGCAAAATTAAACTCTCCACAACGGGAGCGAATGTCATTCTCAAAAGATAAAATAAATCCAAATAATATTTATCGTTATGATGGAATTTCTCCAGCAGTTCAATTCTTTCGACGGGTATTTCCTCCAATTTCAGTTCTACTCTTCGGCTACGTACTATATCAATATATTCATGAAAATTTGAAAACTTCTGTATTTTGCCCACCTTTACAGCGTTCTTAATTTTATCATCTCTCTCACAGAGGATCACCTCCAGCAGGGCGCGATAGAAAAGTGAAATATTGGGTAACTCTCGCGCAACTTTGGTTCGTTCGAGGGACTGCGCAGCAAGCATGCGTGCATTACGTCCTAAACGTACTTTCCTTTCTCTTAAGTAAGCACTCATAGGAAAACCTATTTCAAATTGGTGTTTCGCAATGTTTTCATTATTGAACGGTTCGGATGTTGAAAATTCCTCCTTGAGCAAATGATAACAACAGCCAATATTGCAGAGAATTTTAAAATGTTCTTGTGCGGCAAACACTTTTAAGCAGGTAGGAGCCAAATTACCGCATGTATGCAATCCAGTCAAACAAAATTGGATGTCTTCATCGGCAGTCTCTGTAGACACGATACTAGGAAAATGTTCACGCATTAGCTTCACAAAATCCAAACTGGTGGTTATGAATTTCGATGACGTTTTATAGCTATCATTAATAATAGGTGGACGCGAATCACACGCATGTGTTACAGTCTTCTCAGTTTTTCTACCCTTTCGTAGAGGAGTAATTCCGTTACTTTCGAGCTGAGCACGATCATTCAGGGTAGCCCAGGCACGCTAAACAGAAATGTATTTTTCAAATTGTTCACTCCTAAATTTTTAGTAATTTTTACCTCTAGCTTACGACCTCTCTCTAGGGCATTTTTAGAATTGGTTTCATTAGAGTCAATGCCTAACACCTTGTGTTTGTATTGAAGTGCCAGACGTGAAGAGAGATATCCCTTGCCATCCCCAGCATCAAATATGAATACTTTTGAATTTGGTATCTTAGACTGCAATCGATATATCAGATCATGGACTAAGTTTGCCGTGACCTCCACCTTCAAAAAAGTAAGAATTAAAATGTTAGACATTGTCTTGAGTGTCCACACTTAAACGCTTTACCTCATGTCTCTTTTTCACACTCATGAATTCCTTTATCGAAATTACATTCTGCCCTTCACGGGGCATATCAAGTTTCATTTTTAATTCATCCACTGTTGTTAATATTTCTTTGAAATTGATCAAACTGTGATTGTCAGATTGTTTTATAAATTTGAATGTCTCAGGAAACTTATTTTCATTCATTTGGTTACCACCGCTTCGCCAAAACAACGTTTCGATGCATTGCCTCACTTTGTGCTCCCCGCCAGCTACTTCAGCCTGCAATTCTGCGGGAATAAAATTATCCCAATGCTTTTCCGTCAGGTAATTCACCATATGACAATTCACAAATTCCCAATGTGGTTGCATATATTGCAAAATTGCATCTAAACGTTGCCTAGTTTGTACTGCGCTCATATTGAATTTTTTCGAGTCTTGCCTAAAAACTAAAATCTCTATTTGTTTTTAATCTTGCACTAGTATTTGAAGTTTTTTCCGCTATAGAATCCTCTTCCTCAGCGTTCTGTTTCAAATGCAGCAACGCCTTCATGCGCTTATTAAGTGTACGTATGTTTTCTAGATCCCCAACAAGATCCGCCTCCGGATCGTTAAAATGAGGAAAAGCATCTATGGCTGCTTTTAATTGCAATAAAACTTTGCGAATCCTTTCTGAAGAAGGCGAGACCAAAAGCCCCTCAACGGTGCCATAAATTTCACCGAGCTCAGTTCCAATTCTTTGGCCTTGTGCGTAACCCAACTGATAACCTTCAGATTCACCCTGCCGCAGTCCTTCCTCGTAACCTTCTCGATAGCTTTGATTCTGAAGTCTTTCTTCGGTGAAAAGGATATCATCAAAGATATCATTTATGTCACGATCTTCCGAAGTCGTCATCAGAATCATGTATAAATCACCAACCAGAGATAAAGAGATAGGTCACTTCGCACAAATACACGCCTTCGCTCTATACCAGAGATAATGCTCTATACAATCACAGAATGGTACAAATTTAGCTGGAATTTTATGCTTATTTCTTAGGAAACGCGTACTCGCGTCAACATCAATCAACAATATGGGTCCGAGTAGAAGGTGATTGGACTTAAAGTGTCACAGGTTTGGTGAATATGGTCGCCCCTTCTGGGGATTTCGGATAATTTGTTCACGAAATTTACTTCGTGATTGCTAAAATATAGTTCAACGACGAATAGAGAGATAATTGTGTGGAAATTGGGTATTGTTTTAGATCTTCCAAACTTTTAAAATACAATATTTTGAACACCGTTGAGGGACTTCCTGCTCTATGTAACCCCGTTACAATCGTTGCAGAAACCACACCACTCATGTTTATGCGCTGTGAAACATTGGCTGCATTCAGAATCGCTAAGCGCTAAGCGCTTTTTGAAAAGCGCTGAGAGTTAGCGCTGCCATCTCTTCTGAATGCGTTGCTGCTTACAAACAGCAGTTGTGCTGTAAACACGAAATATTATTTGCGAAAATTCTAAAATTGGGAAAACTGAAATGGATAGAACCGTCGCTAATTTTATGCTGACCATAATATTGGATGATACCGTTTTACCCGAGGCCAAATTATTTGCCCAGATTGCCCATAATTACTGGCTTGCTCGCGTATTTAAGGCATACAGCAGCCCTCTGATGAGGTCATTCCTATCTCTTTGAATTTGGTTTGATTCCTTTATTTCTGCGACAGAGAAAGAATATGCTGAGCAAAGTCAGCGTGAAAATATTTCGGTGGAAAAAATGGCGAACGCTGAGCTAGCGCTGAGTGTCAGCGGTCCATTCACGACCACAAACAGAGTTGTCTCTGACCACAAAACACTAAGCGCTTTCAGTAAGCGCTTAGCGATCCTGAATGCAGCCATTGTGTTATTTTTCTTCAGGAAGCTAGATGACAGAGCCAAGGAGATAGGAAACTCTTTTCCCGAAAAAAAATGTGTGAAAATAATTACAAAATTTTACACGACCGAAACTCACGTACAGGGGCTATGTATAAGCATGCGTAGTTCACCATATTATAGGTCACGTATGACATTTCATGAAAATATGTAAACAACAGTTCGCTTGGCGGCTTGATTTGCACATTTGGCTTGAAAGCACATTTTGTGCTCTACAGAGATAACGAGATAGGAAACTTCTGAAAATACAACTCTGATTTTGGTTTTTGTAAAGTAGGTTAGTGACTTTCAGACCCAAACAATCAATGGTATTCCAGGAAGTTGATGTTACAGACCCAAACAATTCGCGGAATTGCATGTTACAAACCCAAACAATATTTGAGTTTCAGACCCTAATGACATTTCAGTCTATAATTCCCACCACCTTTGTTTATATATTCCAACAGATATTGATCTATAAAATTAAATTCTATTTCATGTACACTTTTATGCTTTAAGCTGTGTACATGCATTGTGTTCATACTTTGTTTGATGACAATAATATATCTAATAATTTATTGTAAAAACATTGCGCTTTTGTAAGCATAAGGAAATAAATGAAATGAAATTTCGAGCAATAATATAGTGATTCGCAAAAATGGAGTGACTTATTTAATGGGGCAAATAATTCCAAAGAGGTTAAAATAAACTAAACAAATATTTAAAACAATTTACTTAAACAAATTCTGCATGTTGCTTTATTAACATTACCCTAAATCCAAGAGAAGGGCTTTGTTTTGATTTTCATGTTTACTAAGCACTCGCCGAAGCAATTAAATTACCGTACATGTGTTTTAATAATCTTCACCTTAAATTAAAATATTGTTAATATTTTATGGGAATATAAACGAAATGAAATGTGGTATAACGTTTTAATTAGCATTTAATAAGCATTGAAGTCAATTTTACAATACAAGTGATGGTAAAATTAGTTAAACAAATATTTAAAAGAATCTATTTAATAATGTATTATTAATAATAATGTGAATTAATGTAATTATTTTATATATTCTGTTTTCACTTTAAAGTAATATAAATAATTTAACATTTTATTTTTCTATCCTGAATAGTTTGGTTCAATTCAATATATTCAGTATTCACAATGAAAATATATATGAAATTTACTTCCGGCGCTTTTTACTAAACCCATTTTTATTTCAACATTCTCAGCATCAGCTGATTCTTTATGCGTTTTCTTCCTAGGTTTCCTAAACAACGTTCGCAGCGGCTCAATTCCTACATTTTCGGTCTCAAAAATATCCGCGCACAGTATTTGATTTTGCTGTTTGCCATCACCGAAGAACGAGTTACTGCCATTATTCATGGCAATATTGAGTTCATCCGGAGTAATGTCAACATCGTCCTCAACTCTTTCTTGCTGTTCCTTCCTACGGGATTCCAAAATATTAATCAGCTCTTTATTCTATTTTGGGATGTTTTTGGGATTTGTGGTGACATGAAAATAAAACACCAGTGGTGTTGGCCAGCTCAAAGTGGTGTTGGCCAGTCCATCCGAATTCTGGCTGAAGCCCGTGTTATGTTCTACTTTTACGTATTAATATTTTCTTTTACTTAAACTTTATCTATAGAACTCATTGAATTTAAATTCTTGTTCATGACTTTTTTTCTTATTATTTTCACTTCAAATTAGAGCACACAATGTGCTTTCAAATCAAGCCGCCGAAGCGAACTGTTGTTTACATATTTTCATGAAATGTCATACGTGACATTTAATTTGGTAAATTACGCATACATATACATAACCCCTGTACGTGAGTTTCGGTCGTGTAAAATTTTTCGGGAAAAGAGTTCCTATCTCGTTGTCTCTGGTGCTCTATTTCGAAGTGAAAAATAATAAGAAAGAGTCACGAACAAGAATTTAAATTCAATAAGTTATATAGATAAAGTTGAAGTAAAAGAACATATTAATACGTAAAAGTAGAACATAACACGGACTTCAGCCAGAATTCGGATGGGCTGACCAACACCACTTTGAGCTGGCCAACTCAATTGCCGGTGAGTGTCCCCAAAGCAAAAGAGGTTTTAGATAGGCCTCGATCGTCAACCTGCGAGGAATGTCCTGCACGTCCCAGGCTTCCATAAGTACACAAATGGCGCAATAGGGCTAAGTTGATGCCATGGTCGTTGATTGCCCAGATATAGGATATTCACAGAGTTTACCCAGCAATCCCGAGTGTGGGTAGGCCCACCGTGAGTTTAAGCCAACACGGCAGGCACTCACGTAAAACACCGTGTGGCATCTGCTGCTTATCTATAAGCTCCCAAAGCAGAGAAAAATGAGATCAAACACAAAAGGGAATTGAAAAAGCAGCATAGTTTCGCTTTGTATAATAACGCCATAATTATGTCACTCCCAAATACACTCATTAAAATATATTTGATCAAAAAATAATACAAAATTGAACGTTAAAACTTGTCATGATTGTAAAAATGTTAAATATGTATCTCAAACATTATCATATCAATTTCATATATTAGCAATTGACGCTTTGCACAAGAGATCCTTTTACTTTTTTTTACACATGATTTCCGAGCAAAGTACGAGATTTTTCGCCGAAGTATGAAACCGTTGAAATTGGATTATTATATTCTATGAGTATGTGCGGAGTGTCCTATCTCGTTATATCTGCTGTCAATCAAAGTAAAGTTTATTGACAAAGTACTAAATGGAGTTTGGTCACCATCCATCCATCTTCTTAACCGTCAAAATTACATCGGTCTCTTACGGAGATCGAGCAAAGTTTAATTTCAAATTGGCTGCCCTAACTTGATAGTCTTTTCTTCCTTGTTGTTTGTTTTTACATATATCCTTGTTTTACGTTTGTAGTTGAATTGTTGCTGTACTCTGCAGTTCTATATATTAAGTCAATCCCAACACATCTCTGATGTCTTTACTTGAAGTAACGTCTTCTTAATTACCCTGTGTTTATTGATTTATGGAGTGGAGATTAATCTTTACTAAACAGTTCCGAAAATCAGCTGGTATTGATAACCGGCTGGGTTCCACTTTGCCAATGGAGGTGTTACACCAGTTACATACTCTTCAATTTTATTTAAAGCCTATAAAATTGTTGATTATAAACTCGATCTACCATTCCCAAATTTTAATTTTACGCAAAATTATTAAGAAATGACACAAACACTAAAATAAATTACAACAGAATTCATTTAACCTTATCACATTATATTTTACTTAAATCATTTTATATTAATTTACACAATTTTGACAGATTTCAATTCAATTACATACGATTTTTTTCATTCAATAGTTCATTTAATTAATAACTCGGAAAGCCAAATATACAAGTCGTTATTGAACTAGCTATGAATTTATCAAACCAATTTAGGTGTCTCGTCACTGTTTTCTATAAATAATCTGGAATGAACGCTGGCAGCTGTTGAACTTTGACACGACAATTTATCAATCACTAATTGCGTCTACGCCTTATAAGCCCGGGACATTGCCTAATAATTGAGTTAAGTTCTTGCATTAAATTTCAACTCTGGAGTTTCTAATAAATGCTTTTGCTGTATATAAACCACGTCCGCTTACTAATTAGCTCACTAAGTATGGTTTGGTTTGCAGTATATTACCTAGGATGCTCTCTGTAAATTTTATCAGAGCGAATTTAATCCAAATGCAACCAATCATTAAAATTTTGAAAAATATAGATTTTAATAGTTTAGTGTTTAAAATATTTTCCTATTGAATTTTAGTTCTTCACAGAAAACAACTGCGCCACTTTGGATGCCTGATTTTTTAAATATTGGTAACTAGTTTGACTGGCCTTTTTCATTGCCTCTACTTTGCTAGCATTCGTTTGAGAACCGTGCAATTCTGCTTTATTTCCCATTGTCGTTTCGGTGGATTGTGAGGCAGCCGGGATGGAATTCGCTAAAGCCGTTTGATGAGGGAACATATTGCGTAGCACAAAATTAAATCCACTGGCTGCCTTGTTACAGTTTGCTTTAAATCGTTCAATACCGAATGCCCGAATGGCTCGAGAAAAGCCGAACACTTGAGAAGTAATATACGCTCGTCGCACCGCAAGTGTACGACCGTCACTCTGTTCACTGTACTCTACAATCTCATCAACTTTCTGCAAAGATAATGAAACAAAAGAAAACATTAAACTCACATTTCTTGAAAAAATATAACATTAAAATTGATAGTAAACCAGGCTAGTTCCCATTTAGAGCAGCCATCCTTAACACACAAATGATATTAAAACAATATATGATTTTATGACAAAAAGGCATGACTCGAAATACTTGCCATTATCTTTTTGAAGCCAATGTTACGAGTGAATGTTATGAGAGTCTTTTTATTGGGATCCAAAATCGAATCCTCGATTATTTTCACCGGGGTATTGTTATAGAATCTCTTTCCCCATTTCGGTACTGGGTTCGTTTTCGAGAGTAAGCGACGTGAATATAGCTTACCATCTCGTACCTCTCGACAAATCGTGTCTTCAGTGAGCACATGAGTGCTAAACGAAATGCAAATACAGAATATTTTATAATCAAAAAGTTGAGAAACCTACCTTAAGGGATTCGGATAGCGATTCCAATAAGCTTGCACGACCTGCCTCCAAGTAAAGTCGAATACAATTTCTGTGGTGTATTGTGAGGTCACTGCTGACATATTTGACTTAGAATATATATCACGTGGAAAGATTTCTGTATATTTATGGAACTTAATCCGCGACGACTGAAATCCCTGTCACAAATATTGCAGTAGATAAACAATTTTGTTGGCAAAAGCAAAAATTAATGCAATGAAGAGAGTAGTATCGATTAGACTGTGGATGCTTCTATAGTTCAGCCCTGAACTAAAAAAAACGTGTTATAAATAGACGGATGCAACGAATGAGCCGGCATTTGATAAAAGTTTTCTTACGAAATTGATGGCTTTTTTGTTAGTGATGAGACTTGTTAATGCTATTTAAATCCAAAATTCTAAAACGATCCCATGAATTTAGATTGCATTTTCAAGGCTCAAATGATTTTACATAGGATTACGCTTTAAATTACACTTCGCGAAATTTATTGTTGTATAATTTTTCACAAGTTGATATTTTCATTTATATCTACAGATGTTATTCTTTTCTGATATGATTAATTTATTTGACATATTTTTACAATTTTATGTTTTCAACTTCTGTCAGTGAAGGACGAGATTATGTATGAAATGGAATACGTGCTAAAACGCAGGAGCGCAATTTGATGCTCTGTTTTAAACGGTTCTGTTCAATAAAAACATAGAAAACAACCAGTCTGCAGACTATACAAGAGAAACAAGGTTAACTATATGTTCGGTGTAAAATGCTGCCACCTAATGTTTTACAATAAGTGTGTCGCTAATGAAATGAGCGTTAATGAATGTGGCTAATGAATGTGGCGTTAGAAATCTATACTAATATTCTCTACGCCGGTGCACAAGCATACTTAACAACACAACCACAGTTTTTACCTTACAACCGAAGGGCTCAGAATATATTAATGGCGTTATTACAGAAACCGAAACTACGCTGCTTTTTCGATTCTCTTTTGTATTTTGCTCTGCTTTGAGAGCTTATTGATAAGCAGCAGATAAAATTTCGTTGAGCACGAATAAACAAACATTGTTAGTGCTTATCTGTGTATTCCAGTGGAAAACAAGATGCCGGGACCGAATATTTTGGAAATATATTAACGAAACAGCTAGTGAATAAAACGCCAGCAAGGAACCTTTCGCTTGGGTGTGAACGAAGCGGCATGGTAAAAATTTATTCAGTATCATTTTGTCGTCGTTTAGGGGGGAGGGTGCGTTTGTTGCGCTCAAGCAAATGGATTGCTAATGAAAAACAGACTTTATCTAAGGAAACTAACGAAAGTTTTGTATACTAGAATAACTTCCAGCGTCTTCTTAAAGCCAGTGTCGCAGTCTTTCCATTAGTTTCGGTTTGTGTAATAACGCTGTAAGTTTGTCCTCCGTTTGTACCGCATTATAGGACGTGTGATAGGTATTAATTCTGGCTCAGAAAAATCTGAGTCAATTTAGCCCTGTCCGCCTTCTTGTCTGTCTATCCATCCGTTGAAATCACGATCACGAAAGAATGAAAAGAGATATTGTCATGAAATTGGGCAAAATCTAATAAGAACCATGCTTTTTATAGCTTATATGCATGTATGCACCCACTAAGCTCAGTTTCTACGTTTGTAGAGTATATTTAAAGACAAAATTTTGTCCGGGAACTGAACCACGAATACTAAATTATTTTGCAAAAAGTGGGCATGATCCGCGTCTCTACTAGGAATTGGGATATATCTGTGCGTTTTTGTGTGTAGGGTGAATAGGGTGAGTTAAGCTTCGGACAGGTCGAAGAGCACACTTACTTATTAAAACTACGAGAGTTAGAAACGAAGTGTTTATCTTCAATTTTTGTTGTTTTCTTTTAAATTTGTTGTCATAGAACGAGTTAAATTTTTCACTAACCCTCGTAGACTAAAATTCAAAGTTCATGAGATTTATTACAAAATGTAAAACCTATGATCGAGTATTTTTTTGTAAATACATACCTTTAGGAATGAATATAAAGTAATTTTTATTGACATACTTTCTGATTATCACAAGCCAGTCCTTTTGTTTGCCAAAATAATATTGCAAATGATATTGACTTATTAACGCCATCCATAATGTTAGTATATTATAAAAGGTTAATGTTATATTTATTTTGTTTTTAATAAATCTTTGGAAATGCAGTATAATTTGTTACCTTCGATTCTATTTATAATTAGTAAACTCTTTATTATCTGAATTGTATATTTTAAAAGATTATTATAATAATAAACAACGAAAAATAGAGTTTTTTCATTTCATTAGAAGCAGAGATAACTTTTTAGAACAAATCACAATGCTAAAAAAAACAAGTTTCATTTGTTGCATTGCATACCACCAAAACAACAACAATGAAAAACGTTTATTGATTTATTGATCAATATAAAAAAGGCTATATATAAACGTATGTTCAAAATTAAAGAAAAAAGCGAAGAATTATTTAACAAGAAAGCCTTCATCCAATGTCAAATTTAGAAAGGAAAACAATTAAAAAGAATATTCTCGTAAACTTAATTTTACCTAATTTGCCCATGAAACTCTTTTAAGGAAGGTGGATAGATATCTATATGTATATCTAATGGCTAATACAATTAGCAGAATATTTGAATAGAATATATGTCGTCTAGCATAATCTGGAAATAAGTCTGCATTGTATATGCTTTGCATACGATATATATTCATTGCATTTCCACTAAGCCTATTTTGAAATTAATTTCATTTAGCCGATATTTAAGTTGTTTTTTCTACATTTTTCCCCTTTTCCGGATTTATTTGTTTGCTTCAAAACCAACCTTGTCAATTCCATTCTATTCCATTCTTATGGCGCCCTCGCATAATCGCTAGATAGTCGATGTCTGTCAGTATTAAATAACAAATAAGTACGTAATACATTATTATACCCTCCTATGTGTACGTATGTTCAAATAACTTTTACTAAGGCAACAACCCAGTGATATATCACGGTAATGAACAACTTAATGAAAAACCTAAGCAATTTCTTTCAGTCTAAAATAAGCATTTTCGTGAACATGTGCTCCCCTTATTAAATACTGAACAATAATCGTAAACAATTTTCGAAAAATAAAAACGGAAATAATTTTATTTCGTGAAAAAATTGTGGTAGTGGTTACGCTTTTGCTCTATATAGAATATAACAATTTATTTACTAATATTGCTGAAAAAAGAATTAACAACAAAGCAAGAATTTTTGGGAATTCAGTCTGACTTTTGAAAATTTTAATCAAAATATGTCTTCAGCTAAACCATTTTGGGACTTAAAAAGCGAACAATATTATAAATTCATAGTAAATCTATAGTAAATATGCACATGGTTACTGTTCATTTAATAACGAATTGAAAAAAGGAATATTTTCAATATTTAGAACAAAAAAAGTTTTTCTTATTAATTTTTTTATTAGCAAAAACACGTTAATTGTGCTGTAAACAAAATCCCAAAAGAAAAAATCCTGATTGACAAAATCCCAAAAAAAGTTCCCAAAATCGTACCTTCAGTGGACAGGACACCTGCTTTCTTATCAACTAATCATGGTATATCACGTGCTTGCGTATGGTGGCCTTCGACCATGGGAATGGTTCTTACCCTCAATAAACAAAATCTAGGCTTCGCTGCCAAGAGTATTCTTGTACAAAAATACGTGTATTGCCAATATTTCTTGTTGGGTCTTACGTAATAAATCGGGATTTTGTGGTTTCGGGATTTTGTCGTTTAGGATTATAAAAAATGGTCAATCAGTAATTTTTCTGTGTGTCTGTCTCGTTAATATATATTTAATTGAATAATTTCTTCTATACTAAAAAATTGTGATGTTTAAGTTTGGCCAATTATACCTAACGGAACCGAGAACTTATTCTTTTCCTCCTTGGTCGCCTCTTTCAATCACCTTCCGCAGACTATGTCTCTTTGGGTCGTTTCATATATCTTTATGTTGATAAAGCTCTCTCTCTCTCTCTGTCTTTTAGCAGAACTCAGTGAAAACAACTGTCACATCCTTGCCGACAGATTTTCGGTTCTCAAGGAAAGAATTCAGTTGTTCCGGTTGAGCCACGGGTAAAAACAGCGTCTACAAGTTGCGCTCCTATTAAATTACATGGCAAACGCACACATACACGCGCATTGTGCATATTTACCTTTACTCGACGTTTCAAAGAAAGAATTTTTGTTGAGCAATACCATAATTAAAAGTTCGTTAAATTATTGATGAATAACATTTTTCGTGGTCGCAACTAAAAATGATCTTGCTTAAGCTTGAAATATACTCGGATAAATCTATTTCGCATTGATTTCTTATAAAAAGGTTCCTGGTTCGTCCTAAATCGCATAAAATTATGAATTTAATATATATTCGGTATTACTGACTAGATTCCTTTTTATATTTGGTGGTGTCAACAATAAAAAACTCGTAATCAAAAGGCAAAGCACGATTGACTATCTCGACTTAAAGAACGGGGATGATTTTACTAATTATTATACTTTGCAAATAATTAAGAATTCCAAAAAATTAGAGCAAAAATAATTTTTATCTTATAAATCGAATTAAGAACGGCAGAAACCGAACCGAAAAAACACCGAAAAAAAATTTGATAAATAAATATCGTAAAATGGGTAGGGGGCATACCACGTGAATGCCATCGGTAAGGTTGAATGTTTGTAAGTGAATGCATGCATATGTAATATGTACTTGTATATGCATATACATAAATATGTATTCGTACATGTATGTATGTATAACAAAATCATGAACTTTTTTAAAATTTTAAACTTATTTCAACCTTTTGAAAACTTAAAAAAAATATATTTCAAAATTTTGAAAAAATATATTATCGCAAAAAATAGTTTTCATAACGATTATATAATTACGCTATCATTCATAAGAAATTTCACGTGCCTGATGTTTGCGTCGGTCAACTTAAAGGCGAATTGGAATATTCAAATAAATTGTACACACGCACAAACTCTATGCCCTTACACGCAATCCATGCATACACGTTTCAACAAATACTAGTAGCGCAGAGGGTCATTGCACCCCCTACCTCTTTTCTTTCCCCCTAAATTGATGTCAAAAATTGTAGTAAATTTTTAACATAATATAAGTATGACATTGTCTTCATCTTATATTAGCTATGCTGTTCTATAGAATTTAAATATTTCAAATAGTATAAACAAAATTAAATGTAGCGTTTTTTTATAGTTCCAATGTAATACCAAGAAATTATTTCCTTTCTACGGAATGGATGCACCATTTCAACTACCTTCCTTAGATGCGAATTGAAATCTTACAGTCTTTAGACACTGAGTAAAGAAATTCTGCGATAAATTTGTGATTGTGATTGTTAAAAGTATACTGAATTTCCCCAAAGCCTATGGGGGCTGGAGTGACATAACATCAAATTAAGATAAATAGACAGTAGTTAATATTTTCTCATATATTTTGGCAATTGGCCAAAATCTTATTGTGGGATAACAGCGAAAATCCCAAAAAAGTCTGATGCGGTTACGGGCTGTTGTTGATCATTTTATAGACAATCGTAGTTAAAATCCTAACTTTTAACATTCAAAAAAATTTCGATTTCTTTGAAATTTCGTCGGCAATTGTTTATTTTGGCACATTTACAGATAATTAGTATTATTAATAAAATATCAGAATTGCAAATCTAGTTATTTAATAATTAGTACATAATTCATTCATTCAAAATTGCAGACAATGTTTTCAATGAACTTTATGCGATAATCTATTATGGCAACATTTTCATGCCATATATTATTTACATCAAAATGCGGGATCGCACCTCAATGATATAAATGCGATATTTATGATACCCATTACCGTCTTTAGAATTAAATGCGAACTATATTGTGAATGTGAGAATTAATGCATTAAAAAATTTCAAATAACACGAAAAACCTTACTATATTTTAGCCTGAAATCAGCAATTTTTCATTAAAACAGCAATCGCCATTTACATACATCGTTTTCTAACTGAAGCAACACCCATTATTCTGTTCAGTCATGGATTGGAGTTGGGCTATTGATGGTATCACTGAAGATGTACCACGTACAACCGGTCCCGAATGCATAAATTATATGACAAATCGGCGTCGTTACATCGAAATGATAATACTAACAACAGTATTCATTATCCTAATTTGTAATGCGATTAAGAGATTGGCACCTATTTCCCTACCACCAGGCAACGTTATAGAGCAACGTCACTCAGGGACCCGTTTGATGCTTATGATTGTCATGACATTTGTTTTCGGTATTGAGATGGGATTCAAATTGGCCGGTAAATCTGTGATATTCGTACTGAATCCTTGTCATTTACAAACATTAATTCAAGTAAGTAAAAATTCATCTGGCAACAATTTTATAAAGCATCATCATCGGTTCGTGGCCACACTATCGAATATTTTTTAACCACATTTCGAATTTTCTACTCCTTGTCAGATTTACCTTCTAGCTGCTAAACCCAGTAAAGCAACAACAGCATTATTTAGAGTGCATATGAATTATTTGAATGGGCCATTTTTAGCATTCCTATTTCCTGAGGTTGAAGGCCGCACGTTGCCATTCGAACAGGCCACGTATTGGATTCAACACGCCCTACTGTATATAATTCCTGTATATATGTTAAGAACGGGTATATAGACGAATCATTTTATTTATAATAGAAAAATATGAAAGCTACTACTTATACATCCGGAACTGGGGTGGTGATTATTTATTCATATCGGTTGATCCAAGGCTCGTGCACGTTATAACACTAATTAAAGCCATTTCAAACGTTTATCTTAGTCCAAACATTGGGAAAACTATTCATCATTGTATCGTTTTTAGTTACTCCGGTGCAATAAAAGGCAGCCTTCATATTTTTAGTGCGAGATTTTGCAAAGGTTTAATAATTTCGATTTGAATTTTAACTCAGACGCCTACAAAATGGAGGATATTTCCGATTATAATTGGTCTATGATTGGAGTTATGATCTTGTTGACCTATCACTTTGTGCTTTTGACTATTTTATCCATGGTGAGTTTGTCAACAGAGAAAACAGTTTGAATATACTATACAATATGATTGTGCAATTATTTTAACTATTACAGTTAACTGGCATCAATCTGAGTCATATGCTCTGCGCTGCGCCATCAGATCCTTTTCAGGGGCAAAATTATCGCTTAGCCGCTGTGATCCATGAGTCAATTTTATGTTTCACTCTAAATAAAATTACCGTCTATTTATTTGGTATCGACAGGGATAGATCCCCATCATTGCGTTCTACAGAAGTGAAAATGCTCAATGAATTCGATCTGAATAAAGAAACACCATCACTATATCAGCGATTGAAAGAACAACCAAATCAATATCTTGCAACGACGACAACAAATAAAATATCTAAAACACCTCCATCAACGACAATGTTAAAAACGTCCCCAACTATTTCTGCTTCATTACTACCAAATCGGTCAGCAAAACAAAATTGTGATGGCAACTCTCTAAAACAACGATTACCTTGTACGAAAAAGGAAAATGAGAATGAAATAAAAAGTGAAACAGATCCGGAAGTAATGAGCTCAAACACACGGAATTGTGATTTTCAAAATTCAAAAAATGATTAGCATCAAAAAGTAGTGCGGCCTTATATTTAAGTGTAAACAATAACTAATTTATAAATAATAATTATTTCTTGTATCTTATGGTACTCGTATTACCTTCAAAATATGCTGTGACAAATTGGGCGAGGTAAATAGACAATTGATTCAAGTTTACTATAAAATTTATATTGCCTCCGAGAAAAAAATCAATTTTAGCGATCTTAAGGATATAGTGTACGTAACAGTTATTTGCATCCCAAGAGTCATTAAACGCGACAGCCTTCAGCAATAACTATCAAGGGATTATCAGCTTGTGACAGCTATCATTTAGTCCACAAAATTATAAATAAATTGGGAAAAAGGGGAAAACAATGACTCGTATTATTTCAGATACATATATAATCAAGTGATAGCCTAACTAATGCCCACAATAAAACAATATATTTAACCATAAAGGCATTATTTCTCGTAGAGTGTAGAATGCATAAACTGGTATTTACCAGTATACCAGTATTTGTAGAAATAGTTTTACAGATACAACTTGTATAAATAATCACTATATAAGAATCGATACAATAAGAACCGATTTGGAAATCTGTACTAATTCCAAACAGATGTAATGATACAAATAATAACTGAGCTCTCTTTAAACTGTTATATTTGGTCTAATGTTGGATTTCATTTAGTAAATATTGTTCAATTATTTTGGCTTTATTGGGAACAGATAAAATTGAATTAATATCACTGTTCCACCCCACCCAATCAGCATGATCCTGTAATCTATTCCAATGATTTGGTTCCATCACAAAAAATAACCCGATTAAAAAAATAATGATTGATTTAATAAAAAAGCGATTCGATGATTCACTCTGTAAAGAGAAAATTAATATGAAAACAAAGTCTCTTTCTTCATGAAATTCATTATTTAACTTATCATATTATCTCTTAATAGAAACCTGACCCCTGCTGTTTGGCACCTTGTGATATTTTAAATTAAATCAATAAAATAATAAATTATATTAATTTTTTATGTGAATCAAATTATTTCTAAATTTTCAAATTAAATAAAGGAGTTCTTAATTGGCATTTCATGATATAATAATAATAATCAATTATTTGATCTCACTAATCTATTTTTTATTCTAACTCCTATATATTTCATTGTTATTTGAAATTTTATGCGGTATCGATTAAAAACATTAATTTCCAACAAAATTATGAGGAGCAAATTTGCCGAAGAGGGCAAAATAGAAAATGAATTTATTTTTGTTCAAGGCATCTTGATATAACTGCTTAGTCTTATTCTAAAACTCAAAATACATTTTACTCGTTATATAATATAAATTTGACACAATTTAATTTTCGGAATATTACCAAAAATAAGAGATAAAAATATTAGGAGCAGGACAACTTTTTTTCGGTACGCATTTTTCGGTACATAAGAAGAAAATTCAAATTTAAATTGTAATGAAATTGAGTCAATAAAATGTAGGAACTAAATGCAAAATTAATAATTAAAAGTTTATGGGCAAAAAATCTTTTGAAAGCAAATGATCATAATGAAGGAAACTGTGTATAATTTACTCTGTCTCTTCGAGCGGAACGGAGGAATGTAAATAATTTTACACTTGTAGAACGTAGTAGTAATACTTTTCGTCGCAATGAGAATGAGGTTTGATTTCATCATATATTATTATTTTTATTTAATGAGAGGATAGGTAGAAAATGATTAAAACCCACTAATAATGATTATCTAAACAAAAATCCAAAAGTAGTACTTTGTTTTCTGCTATTACGAGATTCGATCCATTTAAGACTTGTTAAAATTTCGTAATATATCACACCCCGCTGCGCTTATGAACAGCTTCTGATAAAGCCTCAACTGCTTATGGTGATGATTTTTAAACTAATGACATTGCGTATGATATATATGTTTAATTTAAGTAAATATAAATAAAAAATGATAAACAAACATAAATGGTCAGGTTTAATTATTGCTAATCCGGTCACTTGTCTAATATATATATTTCTAAATTGGGTTGTTGCGTCCTCTCCTATAATTACCAACGACAGGTTATAGGTCGAAGTTATAGTTCTCTGATGTTATTGAACTAGCTTTTGTATTATTAATTTTTCTATTAACTCAATTCCTTTTGATTGAAATCTTTCTTTTCATTCATAAACTATAATTAAATTAAATGCTCATACAACCCTGGGAATTCCGAAGAACTTGCGAAAATGAGACAGGAACCCAGTGCCAAATGAATAAAATTCAAATACAACTAAACAAACATAACTATTTACCAGATTTTCGCCCAGTAGAAACACTTCAATGAGTTGAAGTAACAGAGTTGATTAACAGAGATAAAGAGATTGGCCACAATCAATTCACCACGTGAAAAAAATTATTTGACGTCTATTTTTTATGTGTTGTTTACCTCATGTACACTAACGTAAGCTTGTACCATATTTTTCTCATTGTTTGCTCTCTTTTAGTGTGTAGAGAAAACATCAACATGCTTCATGAAGAAAAGTGTGATTTCTGCAATGACTGCAACGGGGTCTCACAAAGCAATAAGTCCCTCAATTCGTTACCAAATATTGCATTTTTAAAAGCTTGAGCGACTAAAAACAATATTCAATTTTGACACAATTGTTTTCTTATTTATTATTTAACAATTTTTTAAATACCAAGAAGTAAAACTTGTGCAAAAATTTATAACATTTCTCAGAAATTCAAACATATTCACCAACGTTTGACGCTTGTAATTCTATGCGGCCTCCACTCGAAACTCAAGTTTTCGGTTGTTGACGACGCGGGTACTTATTTCTTAAGAAATAGGCAATAAATTCCAGATAATTTTGTAGCATTCTGTAATTGTGCAAATGCATGAGCAAATGCATGTGCTTCAATGCGAAGTCTTCTCTCTTTATCTATGCTGAGAATGGTTATTCAAGTGGCAGATTGCGGTGCAGACCTAGTACAAACAATTTCCCAAAACTGATCCGAATGATTATTCAATGATTTAACAGTTTTGTGTCTGGCAATACTTCAACTGAAACATAATAAACTCTCTGTTAGTCATCATTAAAAGAGAAATGTGATAACTCTGAATTTTCTGTCAACAATCGCTAAATTCTTATTGAAAACAATTCTAGTGTGTGCTTTGCCTCAATAGAATGCAATATTAAAAAGTTAATTAGTTGTCTTTCCTAGAAAGTAAAAAGGGTTCTAAAGTAAAATTAATAAATTAAAAAAGTATATTCGTCTCGAAACAGAATCGACACCACTTTATTTAGTTTTTCCCATATTTATATTGGAGCCGGGCATCCGATACTCAGAGCTCGTTAATATAAAATTGTATAAAATCATATGCATTTTCCCATAGACAACTTTCGTTGCCTTTGTGTTAATAATTTAATAATTGAAAAAATGTAAGAATAAGACAATTTCTATAACGTAAGCCACAAGAAGAGCAACGTCAATCTGTATCATACAGTAAATTAAAAGGCAGCAGACAGAATTAAAAGAAATCTGTGAAATTTGTTCATTGGGGTAGAAAAGTTCTAAAGCTGATTTAAGTTTAAAATCATATTTTCTACAAATTTATTCAAAAATGCCTCAATTTTCTGTGCCCTCATCAATAACAAGAGAAGCCGGGCTAACTCCCACTGCTGCAAATACTGCGACTGGTTCGCATGCAGTTAAGAAAAAAGAACGTAGCGGTTTGCCCGACTCAGTATCGCATTTCTATTATAAACACGGATTGTTTCTCTCGAGCTATCCGACATGTGCTTCTAGCATCGCAATTGTAGCGCTGTTATTTTCATGGTAAGTTCAACAGAGTTCAGTCAGAAGCTATCATAATGATTATTTTGATTATCATTATTCACATAAGTACGTATACATGATAAATACTTATGCAAGGATTGATTTTGAATTACGAACGGGTTCTCTTCGTTTATTCTTTATTTCAAAGGTTATCAGTTTCTTGTTTGAGGGAGGGTATTTGTCTAAAGGTTAAAATATAAACTGTATATAAGTATTAATATATAATTAATGTATTTATATGAGTAAGTGAGTAATTGAAATTGAATAAAACCACACAAGTCGGAACAAATATTGGTTAAAGTTTTATAAATTACTTTCGGTTTTAAATTTATCGACAATTTTAGTGATTGTCACATAATATCTTTTTACAATACCTTTACAATACAATTTAGCACATTATTTCATCTAGAAATATGTTTTATTTACTTAATTAAATGTACTTTGTGTAATGTGAATGTGATTGCTGTTTTATGATGTTTGATATTATATAATCAAGTCAATATCCGACTGAGGTTCTGATTTTATATTTATCTTAGTTGTATCGAATTAGAATCTTTTCATCTTTTATCCTACCACAGACAAGATATCTTATTGTGTGGGCAGAACTAATCCCATTCATATCAAGCTTCAGTAATCTCTAGCACTCCAAATCAATAAGTTTTTTAGGAACCATATGTCTAATAGCTAAAAGACGTATTGCTATTGCTATGTCTTGCAGGACATTTCAAATGTTATGTACGTTTTTTGCGTTTAACTAATTTATAATTACTTTCTTTTTATTGAATCCGGTGCCATCTAATCAAAGAAATGCTGCAAATATACTCCGGATTAATTTCTTATCAACACGAGTATATAATCTACGAAAAATATGGCGTTTTGGGCTCAATCCATAATTTAAAAACCTTTTTACTTCATTCCTGTATATTATAGTAAACAAGATACCACGAGGTGAATTAATTGATTAAAGCAGCAAAAGTTAATAATAAGCAATAGAAAAAAAACAAATTAATATTATATTTAAAATAATGATTTCTTTTTATGCCCGGTTTTTAAAAAGACTATAAAACTTTCTCTCATAGAAATTTCGGATTTTTTAATTACAGCTATCCTTTAATAAATATACCACTTCCGGGTACAATACCGACAAAAGTCGTACTACCGTTTGATGGGGAATATTCATTGTTTGGTAATGATGAAAGAAACTATACACTGATGAAAAATGTCCTTAACATTAATAACTTCACTATCTACGATCCGCGCTTTTTATGGGCGCAAAGCTCACCGGTATTTTACGTCCAACAAATCACGTTACGAGCAAGTATTCTGCCTTGGTCTGATGAAATGCAACTAATGGATGCATTTCGAGCGCCGCTTTATGAGGTGTTTAAATTATTGGAAATTGTGCGCAATCATGAAAGCAAAGAAAAGTAAGAGATAAAAGTAGAAGAAAAAGGATTGTTTTAATTTATTTTCGTATAAGCATGATTTCTATTCCTTTCTATTTTAGCCAGCACACTTTGGACAATATTTGTTTACGTGTCGAACATGTTCGGGAATCTCAAATCGAAAAAATTCTTCCTGAATTTGGTTGCTTGGTCCTTTCACCAGCTAACCTGTGGAAACTCAGTATTCATAATTTCAATCAGGATACAAATATATTGAATACAATTTTCCAAAATCATGTAAATATGCGAGACTTTTTATAGAATTTATAAAAAAAATTGGGAAAAGTTTTTCAACTTAATTTAAAGGAATTTCTTTTATTTATTTTTAGAATATCCAAAAATCAAAAGTATCAATTGCGGAAATGGTTTTTGGTTTACCGATGCAAGATACCGGGTTTAAACGTTATCCTTTACGTTCACGTAGTCGCATCATACAATACGCCCTCACTTTGATTTTGAAACAAAATGATAGAGACTATTTAGAATCCTTAAAAGAGAAATTGCTTAAATATTATCCACCTCCTCAAATTCATACTAATCATCAAACTCAGCAAACAGCGCATACGATATCAGAAACCGGACAGCAAAATGAACGTGAAGAAAAGTCGTCCATTACGTACATCTTTTATCCTGACGAATTTAAATTATGGGAATTTTTACCGCTCGGCATAGCTTTCTTATTGGTTTTCATATACATATATTTCTCCGTGCGTAAGATCGAAACGATACGTTCTCGCGTTTTATTAGCTTTGTGTGCCGTCATTACCGTAGTAGGAAGCCTGGTTATGTCATTGGGATTATGCTTTTTCTTCGGATTGACTATTAGTTTACAATCGAAAGATATTTTTCCATATCTCGTCGTGCTGGTAGGATTGGAAAATTGTCTAGTAATTACCAAAAGTGTGGTGTCGACTGATCCAACTTTCGACGTAAAAGTACGCGTTGCTCAAGCTCTTAGCAAAGAGGGATGGCACATTTCGAAAACTCTTTTGACAGAGATCACAATTTTAACTATCGGTTTGTGTACGTTTGTTCCAGTTATTCAAGAATTTTGTGTGTTCGCCATCGTTGGCCTACTTTCGGATTTTATGCTGCAAATGTTATTATTTTCAACGATTTTGGCAATGAATATAAAGCGCATTGAATATACAATGGAAGCAAAGCATCTGCCAAAAATGTTACTTAGCTACACCTGTACCAGTAACCACTCGAATGGGTTGGGATCATCTTATGGTCAACCTATTAATCCAAAATTGGCGCGAAGTGATTTTTGTTTCTTCTCACACACGTGTTTTGGTGGTGGTGGCGCAACTGTATCGAATGCCAATACATTAGCAAATGGCACTTTTCATCGTTCACAATCTCATCCTAAGCTCAGTCTGAACGATCTGGCTCCACAGTATCCTGCAGCGAAGGATAATTTGACAAGCAAACTATCGCCACAATTGAATAATGCACACATACCGAAACGTCTCAAAATTGTCAATCTTTGGGCGCGAACACGATTTTTTCAACGAGCTTTTATGATATGGATGAGTGTTTGGATATGTTCAATTGTCTATAATTCAGGCAGTTTGGAGAGTCTTTTTGTTATTCACAGGAATCGTACTGGCTTCACTTCGGAAGGATTCCAAAATAAAATTAGTTTAAGGAATGGAGAAGCGGTCACTAATTTCTTTTCTAACGTACAGTATATTCTAAATCGACACTCATTAGGATTCTCTTCTCTCCCGAATGATGCGAGCCACGACGCTAATCAGCAACAGGAAGCCAACAGCCCTTCAGAAGGTGAGATTTTTTTGATTTTTATTAATTCCATAAGAGTGCAGTATGATGAAATTCTTAGAAATACTGTATAAAGAATCCATCTTAGATGTTTTCATTTTCAATTAATACACAAGCCTTAAACTGTTTAATTCGTGTCGTGCTCTTGAGTTCGTATATAATATATATTTGTAACTATATTTGTAACTGTTATAATTGTTAATAATTATAATTGTTACACAGGAAATCATTTGAACGAGACCAATTCTGAATTGCGGCGTTTGCTTTATCCGGACTTTGAATTAAATTATTTCCTATCGAATTTTCATTGGTCGACCATAATGAGGCAATATAATATTTCTCTATGCGGTCGGTACATCACTATACTACCCACAATAAAACTCTCTTATGCCATCAGTCCCGAATCAGCTGTCCTAATACGCAACCCTAAAGAAATATTAGTGCAGAATTTTCAGTGGAAGGCTTTGGCTGCTGCTCTGGACCCTTTAGATTTTAATGATGATGAAAAGCGTGAATCGCCCTTAGGAATATCAGGTGCCGCCACACCACTCTTCCCTAAGAGTCCTATGGAGATTTTTTTTGCTGTTACTCTCTGCTGCATTAGTACCTTCGTCTTATGCTACACAATGGTCGTATTTTATCGTTGTATTTGTACACGAAATTATGCTGAATGGCGCTCTAGTTGGAATGAATCTTCTGAATTCCCACAGAAGACCGAGCATATACTTGAAGGCGTACCAACACAAATTGCTGGTCATAAGCATAAAATCGAATGCCTCGTTTCGGATGGTGTTTCCATTATTAGTTGCTGCTTGAAAGGACAGATTAAAGTATGGGACGCACGAAGTGGTGAAAATGTATGCACGATACAACGAAATGATATACAGTTGACAACTGCTGGAAACGATGATGGCGTAACTACAAGAAATTATCAAATCTCACCGATTTGGTCATTGGATTATTATGATAATCTCATAGTAGTGGGTTGTGCTAATGGACGAATTGAACTTTGGGAAACACCTAGTGGTCTATTGAAGGTTTGATTTTTCAAATTTGCTATCAGAAATTCCAAATGATTTTCGCTATTTACGAAATTTATGCAGGCAACTTTTAATTTTTGCTTATCAGTCCACTAATTTCCATAGAAAATTCTTTGAAGTTGTTAGAAAATTAATTTCGGTCTTTCATAATGAAAATTAACGATTGTCTTGTAAAGGCATTCCACGCTATTAGGAATAGTCGCAGTCTTTATGTCAATTTTCGAATACGTTTTTTTGCCAAATTTAGTTAGCCTTCGAACATTTGAAATTGTTGAAAAAGGTCAATGGCAAGAACGTTGCAAGAGCAAGTCTTGGTATGGCAAGGGCCAAACAAAAATTAATGCATAAAATATAAAAACATTTCTTGTAATTTATAAAATATATAATCACAAAACAATTTACATATAAAGTTGGCTGTAGGAAAATACGACTCGATTCTTGATATATGTTGAAGTTTCCGACAGGGTTGGATGTTAAGGTATATTGGAACGAACTTCCGTCATCCCTCGTCAAATTTGGTTTGGAGACAAACCGGTTTCGGCGTTGTGCCATCTTCAGTGTCTAGTTACGTTCTAGTTACGTTCTAGTTCAGTGTCTAGTTACGAGAACGTAACTAGACACTGAAGATGGCACAACGCCGAAACCGGTTTGTCTCCAAACCAAATTTGACGAGGGATGACGGAAGTTCGTTCCAATACACCTTAAAATACGACTCCTTTTATAGAAAAAATTGATATTATTTTCCGAATAGAAAGCTCTCAATATTTAATAATTATGTGCTCTCCATTGTAATGTGAATATTTCAGTGCACTTTCCACGAGGTTGGTAAACGGAATCAGGGCATTACACATATCTATTTAAATGGGAATCGTATAATTGTGGCACGTCTATGTGGGCGTTTAGATTTCTTTCTATTAGAGACGTATTACAAAGGGAAACAAATTGATTGGAGCTTTACGTCCGCTTATCGTAGAAGTATGCTTATTTATCTTGCCCCTTTATTTAGACGCATATATTTATATCATTATCTTCTCTTCTTCAGCACATTTACGTTCGGGTTCGACTGGTAGTGTTAGTTTAACACGCCAACAACAACAACTCGGTCACGACACTCCAACACATAAAGAAGAAATGAAATGTAGTTTAGAAAGTGTACGCTTGGCACATCAACAGCCAATAACTTGTATGGAAATTATTAAGGATATGGTTTTCACAGGTTCACAAGATCATACATTGAAGGTAACACGGAGGAAGAATCCGTTCACCTTTGTGTTATGTGAAATATTTCAAAGTCATAATCTCATATTTATAGGTCTACAGCTTAAATAATTCGGGCATAGAATACGCTTTACATGGTCACTGTGGGCCAATTACTTGTCTCTTTGTTGATCAGTGGCAGCCGGGTACAGGTGGCTCTGGCTCACAAGATGGTATGCTATGTGTTTGGGATCTATTTACTGGTGCCTGCATGTACAATATACAAGCACATGATGGTGCTGTTATTGGTTTGGCATGCGCTCCCAGTTATGTGATCTCATTAGGCACAGACGAACGGATATGCATTTGGGAACGTTTTCAGGGAAATCTTCTAAATACAATTAATATATCGAATGCATATTCAAACCTTTTAATGTTAACACCATCATTGCTCGTTACAAGCAAGACAGGTACGCTTTTTAAAATTTACATATACGTTTGTGACTCTGTTGAGAATGAACGGGAAAGGTGTCAGAGGCCTGCACAAAATCTTTTAAATGTGATCTTAGCAAAACAAAAGTATTCAAATCTTAACTACGCTTTAGATTTAGATTCGTGTGCTTGAGTTCACTAGTAGAGCTATTGGGGTGCTAATGGGAGGTGCCAGATGAAAATATATAACTTTATAGTAATGGTGTTTCGCTCATAGTAAGACAAATTCATAATAAGACAAGACTCTAAGAGATTGTTTATTGCAATTCAAAACATTTGTGCAGACCAGTGGACAGAGTTTCAAACACTTGGAATCGTGTTCCAAGTGTTAATAATATTTATTATATATTCAATCTATAATATTTATTATAATAAATATCATATGCCTATAATATTTATTATATATTCAAGGTTCGCTTATTGTTTGGGATGTACGTACTGGTGAACCTGCGCGGGAAGTTAAACTTGACCGGTCCAATTCGCAATTATGTCCAACAAAAATCATGCTGGTTCATGATTCCGTTGTATGTGATTATGGAAACGAAATTCGCGTAGTGCGCTTTCCCATTGTTGCTGATAAATGTAATTAAAAACTTGGCTGAATGGATGTCATAGACTTGTATATTAAAGTTAAGGTGAAATTATTATTTTAAAATATCTTTCGTGATGAAAGTGACCATTTTATAGGACCTATAGTTTTTTCTGTGGGTAAAAACTTTCTCAATTATATAATATCTATTTGCACGGCTCCAAAAACAAATTGCATTATTGTGCATGAGAGAATTTATTTTATATATCAAAGAATGTAAAAATCTGTTTTTAAGAAATTTCCATTGATTTAAAAAAGGGATAGAAGAGTGGTATTAAAAATAATTTGGTCGCATAGCTAACACGACAAATTTTGGTTATTGGAGACTTTTGTGGTTGTTGGTATTAATTTCTTTTAGTTTATTAATTCATATGACCAAAAACATCATATAGAATGATCATTGCTGTGGACACCCATACAACTAAAAACAAAATAATATTTTGTAGCTTTATACACGTTTAGTTTAACTTAAGGATTAAGATGCTAATGATCAAACTAAAACTAAATTTTTTATTTATTGATTGCGATACTCTTCCTATGTGTCCAGCTATCGATAAAATACCATCCTCTCCTATTTTAATAAGACTGATCGTCTATGAATTTCTTCATCTTGTATGGTAAAGATTTTGCTAATTTCGGAATATTATTCTGGAATGATATCTTATTAAATAACTATTTTACTCTTTTCTATATCGCAATGCGTCCAAAGATAATTCGAATTAGGATGATAATGTTTTATTCGCCATATTCGATCATTTTTAATCTAGGAAAACAATTTGTTTTAAATATAAAGGCCTTAAATGAAATTGTTCCCAGATGATAATAATCCCTTAAAGTATCGGTAACAGTAGATTTAAGACTTGTTTGCTTTTGATTAAATTAAAACATAAATATTTTTAAATTTATTTTAGTCATAGAAGTAGATTTATATTAGAGATTCATAACATAGATATTTTTCGATTTATCTTGAACTATATTTTAAAAACAATAAATTTGTTCCAATAAATTGTTAATTTTATATGCGACCTTTATAGCCTTTTAATTTTAAGGCTTTAATTTAATGACTTTAATGGATCAATAATCGTTTGTCATCAAGAATAATAAATGTTAATAATCTTGTTGATAAGCTGAATGATGTTAACTTCTGATCAATGAGTAAATCTTAAGGGGAAACGAGAGGCCTACAGTAAAAAAATAACCTTATCAGGCACACCACAAACATTCACACATAAATCGCATCGAAGATGCATTAGCCTTAATATTTCTCTCGCAAACGTTTTATAAGTAACCTACTACAATGTGCCTACGAGCATAATTAATAAACTTCAAATGAATTTTATAAATTGAATATATATTCTATTAAATTTTCATTTATTAAAGCTCGATACTTTATATGGAATTTATTTTTTTTAATTTAATAAATTGTGATGTAAACTCATAAATGCCAACTGAATTTTTATTCTTTTGATCATATTCTACCCAATCATCTTCAGAAAGGTCAACGTTTTCAAATTGTTGACCGTTACCTGAAGATTTTACCATCCATCCCGTGCGCGGCGAAAATTCGAAAGGTTCCGCACCGCGACAATCAAAAACGACGATAGTTTTGAATTTACCAGAATCTTCGGATGTATAGGAAGCTGTAAGATATAAAGCGTTCATATTCGAAGTTTTCATTACATATATATCTTAATACCGTTATTCGAACTGACCATTTGATTTCTCTACGATGTCAATAGTATTTTCGCGGGAACACATTTTACATTTCATATAGAAGTTAAATCCATCCGGATTTCGTGAATCATGTTGGACACGTTCCGATTCAGTAACATCGTGCCATTTCTCGGATTTCTCACCGCAATTGGTGCAGGTAACTCTCAGAAAAAAAGGATAGTCCGGATGGCTTGTGGTTAACTCCTCAACATTCTCAAGAGTCGCATTGATCTGCAGACCAACACGAACCATATTTTTAAGATTAAAATTCTAGTATAAGTACATATTAATGAAGGAAAATTATTAAACGCTTAAAATTCCACTGACCCACCTTAAGCTTTCGGTAAAATAGAATTCGTGACCCCACAAAAGAAAATTGAAGCCTATTCCATCTCAAGCAGAGATAAAGAGATATGACAGCATCGACACACACACGCGCATTTCACTAATTAAACTTAAAAATCGAGTTTTTCGGCGAAATATCTTGTACTTAGGTGAAAAACCTCGTACTTCGTCGGAAAACTATGCCCATGTATGCTTAGAATCAAACGGAACTCTTCAGCAAAACGTCATTAGTTAATATATTAAATTAAAAATATTGGTAATGCTTTAATTACATAAATGTATAATACAAAATTTTAATCGGAAGAAAAATTCAAGAATGGTCACAAAATTCTCCAATAGCCCTATTCGCTGAACATCAGTGCACTTAGTCATAAGAAAACAAAGATAACAACATTGTGCAACAATAATTTGAATAAGAGAAGATAAGAACAACTACACTGTAAAACTCATGCATAATGTCCATTAGCAAAACATTATAAAAAAGGGATCAAACCGCTTTTTGAAACGGCAAACTGAGAGTGCCTATCTCTATCCCTAATCTTAGGTGACTGCAAGATTTGAAACACGGCGGCTTCATATGATCAAAACACACTTAGCTATAAACACATCCCTGCAAGTGAGGTAATAAATTAATAAATTCCGTTAATAATTATAATTATAATAATAATTATAATAATTAATAATTATTATAATCAATAATGTAATAAATTTCCATTGTGGGTTGTACAGCAGTACCAAGTGGCCTTCTTGGAATCCTTCCGAGTTTATGGCTCGGTCGTAACGTTCCTTCATTTTATTGCTCATCAGTTTCTTATGCTGTCTAACTTGTTCGTGTATTTCGTTCATATCCGACTGAAGCATTTCCCAATGCAACGGCAGTTCCAGTGCAGTACTCCATTTATTAGCTTTCGGCTATCCCATTGCATTCAGTATGCCTTTTCCAATAGACCTCCTGAATCTATTACTTCTTTGGTTCATTCATTTCGATGACATCCATGATCCTGGCTAAATTCGGGTGCCAGTCCCGTTGCAGTGGAGGCACAAAATGGCAGTGACTAGTCTCGCCTGCACTAGTTCACTGCCAATGAACTAACGCAGACTAGTTCCGAGGCCTTACCAAAGGCTCTAAAATGGTGCCACGGGTGATGCGCACTGTATAGGGGTCCTTCCTACCCCGCTAATATAAAGCCCACCAATATAGCGCATCGTGGGTAGGCTTCTCACTTGTGAGAGCTTCGTGGTGGCTGTGGTTGCCACCCAAAGATACGCGGGTAGAGACCAAAGTGTCTCCGCGTAGAGTTGCGTGTGGAGGAGGCAGACCTCCCCCAACTCGGCTGCCTCGGCAACTCGGTAGCCACATACCGGAAGAGGCTTTAGATGGTGCCTCAATCGCTTACCTGCGAGGAAGTCCTGCTCCGCCTCAGGCTTCCATAGGTACATATATGGTGCAACAGGGCAAAGTTGCAGCCGTGGTCGTTGGTTGCCGATATATAGGTATTCATAGTGTCTACCTAGCAACCCCGAATGTGGGTGGGCCCACCGTGGACTTAAGCCAATCATGGCAGGCGTCCACGTAAAGCACATGGCAGAAATCCTGGCTAAATATCTGAGTTGGCAATCTCTTATGGTGCTAGGTTCCCATTCTTCAGATTGCAGGTTTGTTAGTCGCACATCTACTATTCGTCCATATCTATCAACCTTACAACAATGTTTGCACTCAGAGGATAGAAAAAGATTTCTTCCCAATCCTTGAGGTGGTAACTAAAGTTATTGGCAAGTTGCCCGAAGCATACATAACCCGCAAATTCACATGGAAGAAGGAGGAAGGGAACTGCTTTTCAGCAGTTGAATGAATTACTCTGCTCAGCTTCAGTGTTGGCATATCCAGTTCCTAACGAAAAGAATTGTCTTGATACAGATGCTAGGGGCACATAGAAGCAGAATATATGTTGTGCTCTCACATAGTCGGTGGCCAGGAAAAAATAATTGGGTACTACAGCAGAGTGCTCGGAAAACCAGAAAGGAACTATTGCGTAACCAGACGAGAACTCTTGGCAATGGTGGAATGCGTCAAACACTTCCACAAATACCTTTATGAACAGCATTTTCTCTTATGAACAGATCATGCAGCACTCAGATTATTACTACAGTTTAAAAACCCGGAAGGGCCGATTGCGCGTTGGATGGAAAGACTTCAAAGCTATGACTGTGAAATACAACACCAGAAGGAAGGGTTGCATGAAAATGCTGATGCACTATCTCGCCCATGTGCATTGGACTGCAAACATTGTTGTAAGGTTGAAAGATGTGAAGGAATAGTCGATGTGCAACTAACAAATCTGCAACCCGAAGAAGAATGGGAATCTAGCGCCACAAGAGATTGCCAGCTCAGAGGTAAAGATTTAGCCAGGATAATAGATGCCATCGAAATGAATCAAAGACCAACCAAAGAAGAAATGGCTTCAAAAAGCAGTGCTCGAAAATAACTGATTTTAAAAGCCTTTATTTAAAAGTAAATAAAATATATAAAAAAATATAAAAATATTAAGAAAATAAGATAAAATTTAACTTTTATTTTTAAAAGTAAAAGTTAAAAGTTAACTATTACTTTTGGAAATAAGAGTAAAATGTGCTTTTAAGTGTTACTTTAATTTATGAAAGTACACGTTAACTTTTAACTTTTACTTTTATAAATAAAAGCTAAAAGTTTACTCTTGCTTTTATTTTAAAAGTTTTTCGATAATAGATAGATGATATAGATAGTTTTTCTTTTTTTGTTGAGATAAATGGTGGTCAACACGAACTATCACTATGGGCCACGAAATAATGAACAGAATGGATCTTATTGGTGGTTGGAATATGAATCAGATGAAATTGGGAGTTTTGGCCTAGAGATTTTTATATATTTTTAGATATTTTTATAACATATTTTTGACATAGTCAGAAATGGGCGTGGGCCACTTGGAAAGGATACGAAAGAAATACTTTGCGTCAATCAGTAGTAAATGTCACGAAACAAGGTGGGAGGGGACATGGACCCAAAGCGCAATGGGCGCTTTTTTTACCAAAAAGTATTTTTGCGCCAACCGGTAACAAATGTCATGAAACGGATATTAGACATGCTATAAGGTGGGCGTGGACGTACAAAAAGGACGTAAGGAGCGTTTTTCAAGACCCAAATTTAAGTATTTTTGTGATGAATGTTAAATATATTTTTGTTAACACACTTATAAAGGAAACTTTATTCATTTTCAAAAACTGTGATCGCATTTGCAGTAATTTTACAACAGATTACGTCGTTGGCAGTAGCAGCGAGCAATTTTTCCATGGAACATTTCAATAATTTTATTGTACTTCCAAACTGTGCCAGTGCATACAGAGGGTCATGTATAAGTGTTAATGGTGAGACTTAACCCTTTCATCTAATAAATGAACGGGCAATCACATACGCAACTAAATACGAGTATAAGGTCGTTGTTGAAATGTATCCGACTCATAATTGTTAAAAAATCATGTAGCGAGAACCTCATGCTGAATATAATAATTTCAAACAGCAAAAGTAATTAAATATAGTAGGCACTGTCTTAAGCACTCTTCCAACAAAAGCAAGGCTTCTTCCTTATAGCAGGACCTAAGTCCGTTTCATGTCATTTGTTACCGGTTGGCGCAAAATCACTTTTTGTGAAAAAAACAAACATTTCTCCCTTTTCGGGGTCTCCGTGCCCTCTACCACCTTGTTCTAAATCCGTTTCACGACATTTACTTTTCATCGGCACAAAGTAATTTTTTCTAAGGAACTCTCCTTTCGTGGCATTGCGTAGCCCTCGCCCACTTCCCACATTGTCCAAAATATGTTTCTTCATATTTTCTATCTATTTGCATAATAAAAATCTCTCGGCCGAAACTACCAATTTCATCTGATTCATCTTCCAACCAATAAGATCCATTCTGTTCATTATTTCGTACCTCAAAGTGTTAGTTCGTATTGACCACCATCTACCTCATCAACAAATGATTTTAATTACGAAAAAGTCTCCAATAACTCTTATCGAAAAACTTTTAAAATAAAAGTCGAAAAACTTTTAAAATAAAAGGCATACAGGGTGCAATGGGATAACTAGATAGATACAGGTACCTATACTTGTTTTAATTACGTAAAATCTATTTTTAAATGATCACATAGAAAACAAAATAGTGAAGAAATATATAATGTTGAATACTGAAATCTTTGATCAAGCTCAAATTACACCGTGCTGTCCAATAGTTATAGGATGAAAGCTCGTTGCATCCACAGTCTCATCAAACCCTCTTTAATATATTTATTGGTGGATTAGTATTTTGTTTATTCGATTTTGCAGTCAAATGTCTCCAAACGGCAAAAGTGTGTGTTCACAATAATGAATTAGTCAAATTTTTCGCTAACGGCCATTTGCTATCCTCACGAGAGAATATAATCAGTCATTTATTTTAAAAGCTAAATAGAAAAGGCTCTCTCTCTCTCGAGGGCGGAGAATAAAACAGTTTCGGATTTTGGAACCATTTCTAATTTCCGTGTTTCTGAATAAAGTTAGTAAATAATTTGCTTATAGGTTTCAATAATTGGCAGCAATTTAACTCAAAACGGACTCTTCTTTGAAAGACATGAAACCAACTTTGGCTGTCGACGAAATGTTTCCAGAGGGTCCTGGATACATGGATCTGGAGGAGGTTTGTAATTAAAATCGGTGTTCTGCTTTAATTTCATTGCAATATATTTTACGATATTTACATTGAGAATGTAAATATCGGGGGATTTATTACCAATTGGAACTGGTTTAATGTATATCTATCGAGTGGGTTGGAGCTGTGTGGAATCTCACCATAAATTAAAAATTGATACAAAGCAATGTCGTAGTAAATAATATTCTTTTCTTTTCAGTCGGGCAGCTCATCAGGCATCCTTATGGATTTGGCAACAAATGAAAAGCATGTGCATGCTGACTTCTACAACGATTTCGAAGATCTTTTCGATGATGATATAGATTTACCAAGCACAAATAATTAAACAAATAAAAATCACGAAGTATATTTATATTTTATTGCTATCTCTTTTGTAAGTGTTTGACTTATTTTGTATATATAATGGATTTTACCTCTGAAAAAAACTAAGAGTACATTCATATGATTCTATGATACTAAATTTGTACAACGGAATATTTTAACGAAGATTATCGAAGTCGAACATGATGTGTTTATAATTAAATTTAAATTAAAAAAAAACAGAAAAATAAATTTTAAAAAAATTTAAGTTTAATTAAATATAATTGCAATACTATATCTCAATATCTATAAGCTCTGGTCTTAATATTAATTATGGATCTAAATTATTGCAACTAGTTTGGTAATTTTTAATTCTTGTTTAAATAAACATGGAGCAAGTTAGCATTAATTCTGGTGCCGTAAAATTGTTTCCTATTTGATATAACAATAATAATAAATTAACTTCATATCATTTTATGAGTTAATAGAGTTTATTAAATTAATTTGTTCAATTACATAAATTTTTACTAGGTCGAATTATTAGAAACATCAATTGAGAAAATGCAGTTATTTCATTAATTTCTATTAACTCTTAATTGGGTAACATTAATTTATAAATTAAGATAATTTTTGTCCAGACTTCGATTGAAAAATACAAATTTTTGAAGAAAGGATGCAGCTACGTCCTAAATCATACCAGAATACCTGCAGAATTACTAAAAAAATTAATTCATAATTATAGTTTTAAATAATTTTAGTTTTACTTATAGTGATCAAAAATAAATAAATAGTATGTATGTTGAATGGAATGTATCTTTAAAGGATATTTATTTTACGGATATAATTAAGGTTACACTAATTAAAGTCAACTAAATAAAATTAAACCTTTTCCTGTGTATATATCTCATAAAATTTCTAATTTCCTAATCGTTTCTTTTATATTCATTCCATGTAAGGTCTCTGATAACTATCATAAGCTTGACTAGAAAATCCAACTTATTCGAATTCTTTTCAAAATTAACAAATAGCTAATGACGAGATTTTTTATGATATTTCGAGTCGTTAGCTTTAGAATTCTCGATATTGACACTTAGGCCCTCATCTTTAGCTGTAGAAAAATTATCCATCTAAAGGTGGTCCTAAATAAACCATTGAGACCTCGGTATTACCATATACTGCTGAAATAGTTGGGTAGAGCTTTTTGTCAGGTAAACCTTCAAATTGCAAAAAGAGACCAAAGCAATAAAATACTGATGTAACTTTTACCCTTTTATTTTACCTCGAAACGCTACACCCAAGAATTCATAATTTTTCTCGAAAGATAATGTATTATCATCGCAGTCTAGTATTACACGTATTCGTTCTCCTACCTGTAAAAATTGGTTGGAAGCCTTTAAAATCGCTGCACGTAGCCCTCGCATTACTTACTTGATATTTTGGAGCATTATTTAGAAGAGGATAACTACCCTGCGCGTCACCGTTATGTAGTAAATGATTCTCAACTAGATTCCAACCCCAACTTTGGTCATCTGAACCCAATAAGGCAACATAGCCGTGGCACTGTAATGGGGCCTCTTTGGTTGAAATTCCTATAACCGCCACCGTGCCTAAAGGACCTTCCCAGATAACCTCCCATGAGTGGCGGCCTTGACGGAAACCAATTTTCCCCCGAGCAGCATCTGTACTCTGAGCAACAGGATTACTTCAAACGGAAACAGAAATAGCTGTTTTAGTGGAATTATCAAAACAATGTTATTTACCGATGCAGTGTGAATCCATT
Organism: Physocephala rufipes; assembly: GCA_963966595.1. Lineage (NCBI taxonomy): Eukaryota > Metazoa > Arthropoda > Insecta > Diptera > Conopidae > Physocephala > Physocephala rufipes. The sequence continues at coordinate 20,854,510 of OZ016505.1, read as the reverse complement.
TGGTTTTATATAAATATTCCTCGAGCAATCATTTGAATTCCATGCGTGGTAAAAGGCTCTTAGCTTAGTTTTGTAGGTAGATGTTGGCGACAATAAATCCGATTTAAACACTTCCTCCGCTAACTTGCGCATACAATGCATACGCCAGACTTCACTGTTTTCATCGTTTAAGAAATTATACCAATTTCTACACACTAGGGCACAATTTCGCAAGTCCCGCATGTCTAGATATGAAAATATCACTTCCAAAACGTTATGGTTAATCATTGCCGCAATAGGATCGACCATCTTGTCGGATTTTTATTTGAAATTTATTATCTTTGGCTTGCTTAATTTGTTTTGGTATCTGGAAATGCTTGAAATATATTCAAATAAGACAGTTAGCCACCCACTCCCGGTGCCCAATTCTTATTTTAAATCTGTCCTAACTTTAACCTTTTTGATTAGCTCATATTTAGCCAACATTATAATGTCTTTTTCCGTTTGTTTAACATACTTTCTGTAATTTTTCACAATTCGTAAACACAAATTGACATGCGTCAAATCAACAGTATTGTGTACAGACAGTCCTTATGGATTACACGTAAACGCTCACCAAGCCTTCTAGATTATACAGGTAAAACAGAACTGAATATAATTAAGATGCTGCCGTCTGGTTAGTGGCAAAATTACACTAGTTTTTATAAAAACCGTAAAAAGTAAAATGTTTCCTGAAGCGACTGTTTTAATCCTAGTTTGATAGATTCTGCCATATACTCGAACTTATTTTTTATTTTTGTTTACAACTTTGCTTCTCGCGTATGGATTGAAAAATGACAGCGTTACTTCCTACTTTCAGGGTCTTGAATTTTAATTTTAAAATTGTAGCAAAGCAGAGGCAGAAATAAATAAACGAACACGATTTTAAGCAACGACAGTATATTTTAAACCAAGATGTTTAGATGGTTTTAATAGTATTTGCTTCCAATTACCAGTAACATGATTTTACCAGTATCCATACCTCTTCCTACCACTTTATAAGTCTCTGGCTCTAGTGATAACTACTAGATAAGTTATACAGCGTCTTTACCGTTATCTCGCTAAACTAGCTTAGTTTCTCATATAGAATTTAACATTTACACGCTCCGGGTTAAAAATTAACCTAGTAGGAAAACTGCAGAATTCTGTGTACATCTCCGCGAATTTTGTGTAATTGCGAATAATTTGTGGAAATTCGCAACGATGAAAAAAGTTTTTATTTATATTAAAAACACGCTTTTCAAATTGGTGGTAGAATTCAACTTTTAAGTCAGTGGGGACAACTCGGATTAGTGCACCGGGTTATCTTTAATCAAGTAAGTAGTTAATTTGAAAAAAGGATCAATTTTTAATACTTGTCTTCCAAAATTCAGTACGAAAATCACTCAGTAACCGATCCTATAAATCTATTGGCGTAATCCATTCTAATGACTCATATCTTTACAAAATAACTAACTTGACGGAAGTTATATTTGTTCACTTTGACATTTCTCATTAAAGCCGCAGCGAAAGGGATTTGCATGGCTTAAAATAACAAATTTGCTTAACCCTATCACAAAAAGCCTTGACTTTGAAAGAGAAATTAATATAATCCTAAAAAGGTTTGAAGAGAACTAAATCATTTTGAATGTTTTATAGCAATTGTATTAAATATTTGATTTTTAAAAACAGACGGTATTTATATGCTTCAACATTACCTCCTGGTGGAAACAACAATCGGGAAGAGCATTTGTTCTGATTTTGGGAGTCAAATTCGAATACTTTAGCAATTGATGTGGGATGCTGAAAAAGATTATTTGCAAATAGTAAAATAATTAAAAAGTGGTTCCAACGAATAAGAAAGGTGTGATTAATCCCAGCTATTGAACATAATACTTGTGCTTCGGAGAGTTATTCACCGATACTGTGCCGAAATGGATGTTTATGATGTCAGCGATGATTTGGTCAAGAAACTTCAGGATTGGAAACTTATTTGCATTATATCGGGCAAGTTTAATGAACTCAAGGAAAATTACGCAAAGGTGAATTTTGTGGAACATGTGTTAACCGATTTTAAGTACATGGATAAGATCAAAGCAAAGGTGACATTACGTGAAGAAAAATGCAACAAGAAAAGCTCAGAGTTTCGAATGCTTGGCAATGAACAATTTTCTCTCAAGAATCGAAAATATTTTCAGGTAATTGTATAGGATATTGAATTACGATTTTTACGAATTATATTATATATAAAAACTATCCGAAATTTCGTTTAGATGAAATTTCTATTGTTCCAATTTGTTCTAAATGCCATCGTTACAATCAGTCGCAGTGCTAATAAAATATCGAAAACTGATTCCAAGAATACAATCATATTATATCTGTTGGTTGTCTTTTTCATATTAATTGCAGGCTCTTGAACTTTACAATAAAAGTATATGCTATTCTGAACCTGGCTCTGAAAACCTCTCAATTGGTTTTGCTAATCGTTCAGCTGTTTTATTTGAATGGAAACGCTACAGAGAATGCCTTGCCAATATTGAGTTGGCACGGCACGCAAATTACCCTGCTCGACTCATGCATAAGCTGGATAAACGTGAAAAGGACTGCCGTCAGTTGCTTGATACACAACCACCGGAACAGCAAGCTCATGATTTTGAGTTGTCTTTCGGATCTCATCCACAGGTGCCTAATATTGCCGATTGTCTAGAGCTGAGAGAAAGTGAAGATCAAGGACGCTTCATTTGCACTAAACGGGATTTAAACGTTGGTGATTTGATTGCAACCGAGGATCCCTTTTGTTCCACTTTGTTACCACCCATGCGTTATATTCGCTGCGCCACTTGCAAGGAAGAGAATTACCTCACACTAATACCGTGCGATAGCTGTTGTGCTGCCATGTTCTGCTCGGAAGAATGTCGGGAACGCGCCATCACAACGTTTCATAAATACGAATGCCCGGTAATCGATTTATTGCATACAATGTTTAACAAGATTCATGGTATTGCGTTACGTGTCTGTCTCTCTGCATTGGAGCTCTTTTCCACCATTGAAGAGCTAATGGCATTTTGTGCAGATCCAGAAAATCAAAATAAATCCGCCTTTGATTTAGACTATACGAATTTGACGAGTCGTGAGCATTACCGTGCTATTCATGGTCTTCTAACGAATCAACATTTGCGTTCTGTATCGGACTTATTTCAACGCTCTGTGGTGTGTGCTGTATTAAAACATTTTATTGTTGAATATACACCTCTAAAAGATTACCTTGGTAGTGGTGAGGAAGCAAATAATTTTTTTACTGAATTGTTGTTTCGCCATCTTCAGACATCCTCCACAAATATGCATAGCATTGATCTAATTGAGCAGGTGAACGAGACGAAAGATGATCAAACGCATTCATCGGGTGCCTTTGCATTTTTGTCATTACTGAATCATTCATGCGCACCAAATACTGTACGAGTGAATAAAGGCACAAAAGCCTATCTCTTTGTGTTTCGGCCTATACCGGCCGGCGGTGTTCTGTATGATAACTATGGGTAAGGACATATAATTTTATTTTAAAAAAATTAAATATAAAATTTCTTATTCTTCAATACAGGCTTCACTTCGCCGTAAACACCAAAGGCCAACGCATCGAAACATTGTCTTTGCAGTATCGTTTTACATGTAAATGCGAGGCATGTGAAGAAGATTATCCTACTTTTGTCAAGCTTAAGCCTAAACTGAATGTACCCTACATAAACGAGCAGACCGATATGAATAGCCTGGTTACTTACAATTTTGATTTTGCTCTCGAAAATTATCGCAAATATTGTGATTTCTTATCGACTTATGCTGATGCCTATCCTTGCGACCAAATAAGTTCCGCTGAGGAATGTCTCAAGATGGCATTGCATATTTTACTTAAAGCGGTCCCACTTAAAGCTAAAATGTAACAAAATGAGAATGATAATAGTTTTATAACAAACTAATGATGCTGCAAACTGGTGTCTATGAATGTAAAAACTGTCAGCTAAAAATGGAGCTAAACACTTTTAGAAATTAAAATGAAAAATACGATTGCTTTAAAAAGGAAAACATTGAAACATTTTTTAATATGGAGTTAAATTTAAAACACACCAACACGCACAGATCTTTAGACAGTCACAATTCACATACTCTCAACTATTCCGCATGTAAATCCTGAAATACATCGAGACATCAATGTGTCATCAAGGTTTAGGAAGGAATATACGTTCGATCATCGACATTTACGTGCTGATTCAGAAAACTTATTTACTGATGTTTTTAAAGTCATTATAATTTCTTTTTATTTAATGACGTCTAATAATAATACGAACATCCTCCAACTCCCCAACCCCCTATAAATCGTTTAACACTGTTAAAAAATATATAAAGAAGCTTAAAAATAAATGCCTTTTATATTATAATGTGAGACATGAACAAAGGTTTATTTATTTATTTGGTTTTATGCTATAATGTTTGCCGTTTGTATGAATTTAAAATTAGTAAAATTTCTTTCAATATTATTAATTAATTTATTTAATAGAAACTGACTGATTTTAAAAAATTTTTAGACGCCAATTTGCTCTCATTTAAATGATATTTTTTAGCAAGATCAGTTCCTTATGTCTGATTACGTAAATATTTTTTCTTGTTTTAATTCAAATATATTAACTTATTAATGAAGTTTTCTGTAGAAATCAATAAAATTCTTGTTCAGACGGTTTCCATTATTGTTTTGAGAATGAATGCCATTTGGAATTTCTGTATTTCGATTGTAAACAGTATTAACTGAGACAAATTCACCCCGCCTCTCACTTTGTTCGTAACGATCATGCTGGGCACCAATACCAACATCGCTAAAAATACCCATCTCTAACATTGATCTAGCCATTTGATCTTGTGGTCTCGTGTCAGTGTTGACAGTATTATAACCATCGATTGGATTGTGAAGTGGTGGGTGGATTTGCTGCTGGATATGCCATCCGCCAGCACTTGAATTTTCAGTTAACCCTACTGTTTTCTGATCTACCATACCCAGTATTTCAGCTTGCAATTGAGCGATGTTATGACGTGCGGCTCCCATATTCTGATTTGTTGATAATAATTGCTCTCTACGCTGAGCAGCAATATCGACACTTTGTTGATATATATTGCCACCGGCTTTTTCTGCAAAATCATTAATATAGCTCTCTTTTACACGCGTCAAGAAACTACCATCAGTTGATTGAAAGCCCAAACGTATTAGTAGAGATATTTTCGTATTAAAACTCTCCAACCAGGCTTTATTTGTATAATAAATCCCAAATTGAGTTTCTTCGTTAAACGAATTCCAAAAATCAATTATCAGATTTTTTACGTATTCAATTAATGCAATAATTTTGTCATCCGGATATAATTTAGCGATAGTATTTAAATGTCGAAATGTAATGTCCAAAAGTTGAATAGGATGTTGTGAGACAAATAGTTGCCATTTATAAACCATTGTCATCAGATTCCATAATTTATTCATAGAAATTTCGTCGAGACGCATCAGAGACCCAGTTGCGATATTATCCATTATGCATCGGCATTTTTCAGGAGATAAAAGCTGAGAATGTTCATGAATCGAGTCGTTTATGACGGACTCAATGGATTGTGGATTTAGGAGTATTGCAGTAATTTCATGAAACACTAGAAAAACGAAAAATAATTCTTAAATTTTTAATCTTTATTTTCGATGTAAATGAAGTAATCTTTTATTTATAAATAAATTCATATAAAAACCTAGGTTATAAAAGCTTATGAATTGAATTTGGTATTTTGCAATTTTAGTATTTATGTAAGTTATATAAAACATACTCTACTTTTTAGTAGGTTTCACGAATCACTGAGTTCTCATAAATCTCCTGACGAGACATTGTAATTTTAATTTCAAATAGTTCAAGAGATTCAAAAGGGCCGTGATGCAACCAGCCACTACTGGAATATGGGTACATTGCTAAACTTTATAAGTCCAGTACTTTTGAAGCGAATTTTGCTGGAAGAAATTTGAATTTGAAGTAAAAAGATCACTGATGTTTCTGAAAGTCAAGATTCTCAAAAAAGGGTTAATTATTTTGCAACAGCAAAATATCAATTTTGTTCTCACGGGGAAATTCATTTTCAATTTTGTTCTCACTCAAAACCGCATTCATTTCTGTTGAAGGCTAAGGGAACTAAAATATGGACAACCTAATTTTAGAAACGCTATATCGTTGCACACTTTAATAAATTTCGAGCGGAAACAACAAAATTGAATAAAATTTTATTGATTATTTTCTTACACTGTCAAGGTCGATGACTGTATAGGTGATTACTTATGGCAAAATTTTAGTTTTAATTTTGGAAAAGGCGTTACTATTTGATGCCACGTGGATATCCCTACTATGATAACAACTTCTGCAACACTATCGCAATAATTACCTTGTGTTGCCTTTGCTTTGTCAATTTGTTGGGCTTGTAAACGCTGGTCAATCACGTAAAGCATTTCGCAACCCAAATTAATAATAATAAAAATATTTGCACGTGGATTATTTGGATGATTGCAGGGCACCATTATATCCGTTTCCGATTTTATATATTCCAGTCAAATGATGATAAACTTCTTTGATTTATAGCACTTTATTCTTCGGACAGAATAATCTCTCACGAATTTAATTAGAATAAAATTCTGTAACTCTTACTTAAAGACCTGCACAGTTATGGATGTTATGGAGAACTTCAATAAAAAATCCAATAAATTTATATAAAAAATAATTAAAATTTTGCCTCAAGAATGTTGAAGTTATTTTTTATAAATTTTAAAAACTTAAATTAAGCAACTGAAGTCTTTAAAATATTTTATTTTGATCACTTAAAATTTTGCTAAAGCTAATGTTTTGACAAAAAAATCATCACAGAACTGACTGCCTTATTTATTCGCACATTAAAAAAATATTAGTATACAAGTTATTACTGCGACAGGATTAAAATCCTTAAAATGCGTCTGGAGTTTAGCAATTTCTTCACTTATTTTAACAAACGCAGATTTCGTTATTCTTTTTTCGCTAGACTAAAGAAAAGAAAGCTTTATTACGACTTAGGTAATTCAGATAATGGTTATGTTGGGAGTACGTTATATGAAATGTTGCCAAGGGATACGCAATTAAGTGTTGATGAAAACTTAGAAAGTTATTACTGATTGATTACAAGAGTGCTCTCTGGTAGAGGGTGCGGTAAAAACATGTCACCTTTCATATAATGCACTAAAATATACGATTAATTTACAATATTGTTTCAATTCAGTTTCCAATATACAGTTATAGTAATAGTTAAACTAACACGATATCATTAAAAATTAAGCTTTATTTTCGGCTACTCTAGTAGTAGCCATTAATTCATCCATACTAAGTATGTATTTCTTTCCGGTAAAACCGTTGAAATTCAAAGCTGCGGATACCGCTTCGCGGAATTGCTCGAATGCTACCATCTCATGCATTGGCGCTCTCAACTTGTTTTCCATTATAAGTTTACCCAATTCTTCAAACATTTGCTTGCGTTCGGGTGAATTAAAATTCTCTTTAGTCCAGCGTGTCATCCAATATCCACGAAAAGAAATATCCTTAAAAATAAGTGCGGCAGTTGAGGCAACGACTGGCTCACGTGACATCCCACCATATGTAACCATTACACCACCATTCTGAAGATGACGCGACACTTCAGTGGCACTTTTACCGCCTACGCAATTCAGAGCTAATTTCGGCTGCTCAATATTCCCCTGTTTTTGCTTAAATATCGTTGTTGTACGTAGCTCTTCTTCAGTGAATATTTCTGTGGCACCCATACACTTCAAATATGATTTTAAGTTACCAATGTCATCGCGATTCCTAACAACGCCTACAGAATTTATTCCCCAAGCCATGCAAAGCTGATGGACTGCTTGGCCAACAGCACTATTCGCGCCATTCTGTATTACGCAGTCGCCAGGTTTCAATTTGACGAAATCTTTAAGCATGCGATAGGCCGTACAAGGATTGACCGTTAAAGTTGCCGCTTCAGCTAATCCAATGCTATTTGAAACAGCCATTAGTTGATCATCGTTATAAAGAGCATGTGTAGTCCAGGTACCCAACCCTGTAGCAAAAGGCACTACACGCTGGCCAGGTTGCAGATTCTTGACCTCCGACCCAACGGTGAGCACTTCTGCTACGCATTCATTGCCTCCGATAGCGGGAAATTTTGGCTTTACAGGATACTTTCCTAACAATTTAAAATATTATAATATTTCCATAAATTACAGCTGCTTACCCTGTATGGTGTTAATATCTGCGGGATTAATTGGCGAGGCCAAAATCTTAACCAACACTTGTTTGCCTTTAGGATCTTCTATTTTATCCTCAACTATCCCCAGAACATCTGATGGCTCTCCATGTTTACAATATTTCAAAGATTTTGCATAGACTGCCATGGAACGTCGTTGGCAAGGGTTAAAGAATATCGAATGCTTAACAAAAACATGTAATTTATTTAAAAGCATTTTTAAAACGCTTGATATAATGGAAGCAAGCAATTTTGCCAGACAAAAACACAGCTGTCTCCGAAGAAGCTTTCAACGAGCATAAGCTCAACGAGAATAATTATCAGAGATATCAACTTGACTTAATTTAAATATAATATTTAAATAGCTATAGTTAAAGTTAAGGTTCAAGTTGATTTAAATAGAATATATAGTTGATCAGTTAAATAGAATATTTTTTCGAGTATTAATTATGGGATTTCATTACATCTGATTTTATCATTCATGCGACTTAAGTACTATTTCACGATAAAAATTAAAGACGAAACATTAATTCTGTGGATTAGAGACGGCTTTCAAATTTATTGGTGTCGCAGATTATAAAATTTTAAAGAGACAAAGATGAAACTTCTTCCAGTAACCTTAGATCATCGTCTGAAATATAAGCTTTATCAATTTTTTAAAATAATAATGTTTTGGCATGAAATCATTATTTATTTGCAACAAAATTTTTTCGATTATCATTGATTTTATTCGTGCATTTTAAAACGGCTTTCATTGACACTTTGACACTTAAAAATATATTTCGCGAAAAAATAATTGAATTCCATTCTTTAATATAAACATTATATATTTTTTTATTGATTATGTATCATTAATATTTATATTTATAATACTTTAATTAATTTTTATTTTTATTATATAATAAAATACAATCTTAAATGTGCTCACACGTACACAGCTGTATAGTATACATGAGCGCATTTGAATACCAATAACCACCCGATAAATTATTAAACATCTCTGATTGCATTAATTCTCTAAAGTATTTCATTATTAAAATTTAAATTCGATTTTATTCAGACGTCATGTGCTTGCATGGTCGTCCGATATGTTAACAATGCCGAGTACCGAGTACTTGTCCTAGGTACAGAATCAAACCAATCATAAAATCGATTTTTTGTGTTATAGAGCGCAATGAATGAATGAATCGTTTCTTTATGGAAATTAAAACCATTTATTTAAATATAGTCCTATTTTTAAACAATATTTTATTAGTTCTCAGAATATGTTTCTTCTTTCGTATTTATACGATGCTCACAGACTTATAGCACATAAAACTAAATGTGGATAAAACGTTTTTATTGTATTTTTGGGACCCCTGTATGGGCGTGGTTCTTTTTTATTTTACTCCATGTCATGTGCCGACCTTGGTATAGTTTTTGGACGTAGCATAGTCTTTGAGAGCGTAATCTTGTTTAAATCATTCATTGAAATAATATTAAAGACCACTAAAATTATCATACGTAAAATTTCAACATTCATGTAATTCACTGTTTTTAATTTGCTTTCCCCAACAATCTCCTCCACAACCACAATCCATTTTGTACTACAATTTCCTAACATAGAAAAATTTCGTATATATATATATATATATATATATATATATATATATATATATATATATATATATATATATATATATATATATATATATATATATATATATATATATATATATATATATATATATATATATATATATATATATATATATATATATATATATATATATATATATATATATATATATATATATATATATATATATATATATATATATATATATATATATATATATATATATATATATATATATATATATATATATATATATATATATATATATATATATATATATATATATATATATATATATATATATATATATATATATATATATATATATATATATATATATATATATATATATATATATATATATATATATATATATATATATATATATATATATATATATATATATATATATATATATATATATATATATATATATATATATATATATATATATATATATATATATATATATATATATATATATATATATATATATATATATATATATATATATATATATATATATATATATATATATATATATATATATATATATATATATATATATATATATATATATATATATATATATATATATATATATATATATATATATATATATATATATATATATATATATATATATATATATATATATATATATATATATATATATATATATATATATATATATATATATATATATATATATATATATATATATATATATATATATATATATATATATATATATATATATATATATATATATATATATATATATATATATATATATATATATATATATATATATATATATATATATATATATATATATATATATATATATATATATATATATATATATATATATATATATATATATATATATATATATATATATATATATATATATATATATATATATATATATATATATATATATATATATATATATATATATATATATATATATATATATATATATATATATATATATATATATATATATATATATATATATATATATATATATATATATATATATATATATATATATATATATATATATATATATATATATATATATATATATATATATATATATATATATATATATATATATATATATATATATATATATATATATATATATATATATATATATATATATATATATATATATATATATATATATATATATATATATATATATATATATATATATATATATATATATATATATATATATATATATATATATATATATATATATATATATATATATATATATATATATATATATATATATATATATATATATATATATATATATATATATATATATATATATATATATATATATATATATATATATATATATATATATATATATATATATATATATATATATATATATATATATATATATATATATATATATATATATATAAATTCGAACAAACAAAACAACAAAATGAAAATTTTTTCATATTGTACTTCTACGCAAGGAATGAAAACAATTACAATCATGCCAAAATATACTGAATAATTCGTTTTAAAAAATATTGCAAAAACTATGTATATTGCAAACGTATGCATAGGTTTTGCATTCGTATGTATTTAATGGATATTCTACAACACAACCGAATTCAAAATTATACCTCTACACAAAAAAATATTTATACAAACTCGGAATGAATTGCAAAACAAAAGAAAATTACGATTGCCAAATACCGCAGTTTTTACACCAGTCGTTGGTAAAAATTGACCGTATATATTTATATAAAATATTCATAAAATACTAGCCAAAATATTGGATATTGATTAATTGTCTTTGTTTAAAACCAAACTTGTCAACACCACCAATTTCTGAAAACTTTATAAACACAGGAATACGATAAAATGTTTATTTAAAATCAATACCAGAAATGTAACAGTTATCCAAATGAAATATGGAAATAAGAAATGGAAACGTAATCTTATATCGATATCGAAGCGTAATCTTATATTCCACGTGAATGCGTTAAAAATGTTAATGAAACCGCAAGCTATAATCTTATTATTTTTAATTATTTTCAGCCTTTTTATTTCCAAAATTTTATGTAATTTTCTGTAGCTCTCTCATTTTTATTAATTACCAAAATTTATTTTTAGGCAAAAATTTACACAAATTCGAACTCCTTTTCATACGTGTCCAATAAATACAGGTATAATCTTTTCTTCTAAACAATTTAACAAAAATTGACACAATTTGAAAACGAATGATTCTACGAGCGCATTTAGGAATTGATAAGTTAGAAAGCATGCATTATTTGGTCCATTCTATGTTATGTATTGTCATGCTAATTCAATAAATTTTATTCGACAGTACACAGAATTGAATTAGTTTGCTTTAGTGTCCATACCGATTAACTTCTCTCGACACGGTCAGATTATATCAAGGAATAATTTAATTAATGGACATATCTTTACTTTTGTGACAATACCTCCAAAAGTAAAACATCATCTATTCCTTCAGTGCAGTGAAGAGCAAACGATTTAAGTAATTGCGTAAACCGTAAACATATTTGCAATCATGAAACTCGGCAAGTAAATTTAAAAACGAAAATAATACACAATGCTCCCATACATCCATTTTATATGATACATACTTGTCAGTTATTGACATTATTAACTCAAATTATTGCCAAACATTACCAATGTTTAGATTTCCAAATTGTTGGTTTAAATTTGCATTTGGCCCTATAGTACCGGCTGCGTTCCCTGCTAAAGATGTTTGAAATATTGGTAAATTACCAGTACTTCCACCACTTGACATTCCCATTAGTGGCATCCCACTCCCTACTGAAACTGAGTTTAAACTGTTCTGTGGTAACTGCTGCATGGTGGTTTGTGGCATCACTCCGGCCATCATACCAAGCGGCACGATATTTCCTAAACGACTATTATTGCTATGCATAAGTTGTGATCCCGTACTGGAAGCTACTGTGGCATGTCCGGTGGCCATAATACTTCCACCTAGTGTCACCATGTGTTGCGGTATTATGCCAATAGGTTGTATTTGCGCTGGATATCCCACATGTGGCATGCCAGGAAATTGAGTTCCGAAACCACCTCCACCAGCTGGCATCACTGCATTACCCAAATGTAGGCCGCTTCCTAATCCGGTGGTACTGAAGGCAGTTGGAGCTGTCATGACAGGAGCATTATACATACTTGCTGAATTCGGTGGCGTCATAAATTGTGGGTTGTGTTGCTGTGTAAGAGCACCACCTGCACCACCACCCATAAACCCTGGCGACATTCCAGCGAAATTATGTCCAATTGGTACGCCGCCGCTACCACCAAAGGAGTTTTGTGTGTATTGTGGTCCTACTACTTGTTGGGCTCCATAAAGAAGTTGTGAATTGTGAGGATTGGTAGGTGCAGCACTATACAATGCTAATATACTATCCTTAGTTAGTTTACCACCTGATTTATCTTTATCGTTGGCACCGAGGGATCCATGATTGAAAAAGTCCTGCTCTTCTTTGGCCAATGCATTGCTTGTGGTGGCGCTAATACTGTTTACTGCACCGGAATTAAGTATCAGTGAATTTTGCATTGTTTTATTAGAGTCTGTGATTCCACCATCACTAACCACTGGAGCGCTTAGAAAACCACTAAAATTGTCGCTCTGTAAATCTTGTGTTGCAATGCCACCTAAGCAGTCTTGTGTCATTGGTTTCGTAGGCGTCGAGAGCCCAAGAAGGTCATTCGGTTGGTCAGCCGAAGTGCTACTTGTCCCCGCGTTAAGTCGTTGTGTTTTTGGACTGCTACCACTCTGTCCAGCCTTGGGTTTCGGTAGTGGTGCTGGCAATGGTACAGGCTTTACGGCTGTTGTGGACTTTTTATCGCCGCCACTCCCACCGCTTGCACTGCCGCCTAGTACACCAATACCTAAAACATTATTTGCCTGGGCAGCTTTCTTCTTACGCTTTTGTCGTTCCAATTCCTCGTCAATTTCCTTCGCCCAATCAACTTTTGGTGGCGATGGGGGTACCCATTCACGAGCCAAATATTTCTTATGCTCATATTTGGCACGTACAAAGGATTCCAGGGCATTATCAGTTTGTGGACGACGAAATCCATCGGGAAGTTGAGCCTCATAGACAGCCCGAGCTCGAGAGTTTCCCATTTGCTGTAGCGATATTACTTGCTCTGGTGTCCAAGTATCCAAATTTACAGATTTAACTCGCGATATGTGTACTCCGAGGTTACGATGAATTCCGGCGCAGCGTATACAAAGAAACACTCCAATGTTCCATGATGCCCAACGCGGACCTAAGAAATATTAGTTTACTATATTAGTGTATAATATAAAATCAAATTACTATATTATTATTATGTTACTATATTATTATAATATTACTATTAGCTTACTATATACAATCAATTTACTTTTAATTCCATTTGAAATTTTGAAGGAATATTCTTGTTTTTGGAGAAATGTGTAACAGAAACACTTGGGTATGAATTCCTTTTTTTAGGAACAAGCTTCGATTCTTACTAAATAGAAGGAATTACAAATAACTGTTTCCGATTATTGACGCTCTTTTGAATTTTGTAATTATAGTAAGGAATGCAATGAAATTTCAGAACAAGCACCAAAGTTTTGAAACAATAAATGGAAATCCATATAGTCACGTGCCATACGCCTGATTGTAATTTCATTAAAACCCCTAGATACAGAAATTGACAAACCCAATGGGATCACTATACTATACAGTTTCGCTAGAGCATTCTTCGAAGTAGGAAATCGATAAATATTCCTTAAACAAAAATGTATTCATTAATAATGAAATTGTGTTTGAATTTTGTTTTTCTCGCAATTGAGATCAAGATACTATGAAGTCCCGCCCTTGAAGTTCTGCCCTTGATTGTGGAAGAAAGACAGTTAGTACATTTCTAGACTATTAGACACCTTTGGCATCACAGTCGACGCAGTATTTGTTATCCTCATCGCGAAGCATTTGATTAAGTAAAGCTTGGCATTTTTCTTGAATTAACTTGATCCGTTCTGTTTCCTTACGGCTTGTACTGGTGGTACTCATCTTTCCAGATGTTTTTCCACTCCTTTCTAAACACTTCTACCTGTAGTTAATTTATTTTTTTGCAAAATATATATAAAAAATCCACTTTATACGTTAATTTCCTGACAACATTTGCTGTTTGTATACAAATTATCAATTTCTCGTCACTTTTAGCAAACGTGTCCAACCAAATATGAAAAATTTAATTGCACGGTTAACAAAAATCACTGTCATCCCATCGACACCAATGTGGATCAAACAGTCAGAGATAAAAAGATTGGGCACTCTCGACCAGTGATGAAGGGATAAGAAAATTCTTAAATTGCAACTCTGGTTTTGGCTTTCGTATACTGTGAGTGAGTTTCAGACCCAAACAATCCTTAATATTCCTGGAAATCGGTGTTTCAGATCCAAATAATTCGCGGTTTTGCAAGTTACAGCCAAAAAACAATATTACAGTTTCAGACCCTAATGACATTTCCGTCTAAAATTCGAGTCGCCTGTTTTGATTATCCAAATTATATCCTTATTATGTAAAACGATAGGTAGACCTTTCTTCGTTTCACTTTTGTGTTTTCCTTAATTTTTCTCTGCTTTAACAGCTTGTAAAAGCAGCAGATAAACTTTCGGCTAACAGTAATAAAAAAATGTTGGATGCCGAAACCAATTACTGTTGAGTGCCGGCACCTAAGCAGCTAGTGAATCAAACGCAAGCAAGAAACCTTTCGCTTGGGTGTGAGTGAAATTACACCGTAAATATTTATTCAGAACATTTAAGAAGTGGTTTAGCATGGAGGATGATTTTGTTTCACGTAAACAAATAGATTACTAACGGAAAATAGACTTTATCTAAGAAAGCTGTTGAAATTTTTGCGTAATACAAAAATTTCGAGCGTCTCATCAAAGCAAGCGTCGCGGTTTTACACATTCGTTTCATTTATATCATTATGTCTTAATCCGAAAGGCACGTTTTTCGGCGAAAAATGTTTTACCTCGGCGGTAAAATCTCATACTTCGTTGGGACATCATGCGCCTTGTGCCCGTATCTTCGAAAGGATCTCCTGTGCAAAACACTGTGCTCTGTCAATAAAGACAGATTGTTATTGCTCTGTCAAAAGCTAAAATATTAAATTAAAAAAATTGGCTTAAATTTATATAATTGTACTAGGTCCAACTTGTCGTGGTTTTCTGCTGGTTATGTGGTTCCTTCTAATCCTAATAAACATAAAAGGAATTTCCACTATCTTTTGGGCGGAATTGGACCCCATCGAAATTGAAAAAAATATGTGTTCATATATCGTAAATTGCGGGATTTATTCTGGAAATTAGCACCGTTACAAAGCTCACATAAACACCAATAACTTATATAAAAAGAAATTTTTCTTTTACAATTTTTTGTTTCCTTAAAGATTTTTGGAACATCTTTACCGCCACTCAAATTCGCCTTTTTTACGTTTTTGTTGTTGTTGTAAACGAAAACAACATCATATTTTTTGTCGCACTCGCTTAATTCCGAGATTATTTGGATAAAAAAATTAATGAAAAGACAAAAATAGTAGTAAAAATAAAATGAAAGTTTTCGGGAAATGCTTAATTTTTTTTTGTACAACTGAAACGTGAAGAATAAAAAGGCATTAAAAAGGTTTATAAAGATGTATATTTTACAACATCTTGTTGTATGGTTTATGAAATAATGACAATTTTTTTGAAAATTAAAACGGTAGTAATTCTTAAACTAAAAAATTTGTGAGCAACAAAAAAATTTTTTTATTTAGTGTTAATTGGACCACATTAAGCCCACGAAGTCGTATAAAAATTATTGGAGAGTTTGTGCGGAGGTAAAGTTGAGCCAACTTTTTTCTAAGTATAATGAGTGTTTAGTGCATGCAGTTACACTTAGAATAAGAAACTAGATTATTGCAGCTTTTATACAAAATTTCTTTGAACCAGATCGGTGATTTATTTATGGCGAAAAGCGCGTCTTGAATTGACAACGAATTACTTTTTTCAAATAGTTATATGAAAACTTTTTCAAGGAAATGTTTTTGCGGAGTTATTTTGAAAAAGGAAAATTGGTAAGAAAAGTCGCGTGTTTTTCTCATTGTCTAAATCACTTTTGCCCTAAATTTTTTGTTAAACTAAACAGTCTTAGGTTATAAGTCAGTGTTGTATATTTTTATAAATTCCTAATAATACATGAATTCATGGCAACAAAATTCAAAATGAATAATTCCTACTTACGATAAAGAGCAAGTTTTCTCCGTAAATAAACCACCGACATACATGGAAGAAATTTTGAATGACTTAAATATTGAATTTTTTTATTTTAGGTATAGCTGCATTAGCTAATTACGTATTTTAATTAGAAAACAATTTTTTTAAAAAGAAACAAATACTAAACTGTTAAGATTTCGTTTATTTCAAAAACTGTTAACACTTCCATAAAATGTCAGCATAAATTATTAATATTTATTGAGATTTCTAGTGATACTAACCGTTGTTAGATATCTGTTGCAGTTTACGAGATATCAATAATAATTTTTCAAATTCAAAGGTAATCGGACCCGCCCTCATGTGATAGCGGGAAATTAGCAAGAATGCAAAAGAGGAGCTCGTATGATTTTCTTACTATGTTTCAAAAATTTGATAATGTTTAAAATGCGTATTTTAAAGGTCCACAATCGTGACTAGTTTTTAACCTTCGATTTTGGATTATCTATTTGAGGAAATATATATCAATGAGTAGGTGTATTTTGGAGGAACATATTTACAAATTCATGAAGGGGTTCAATTTTCCCCTGGGTCATTTTCTTTATATAGTACCTCACTTAATTATAAAAAGCCGAAAACTACAATATTGTATAACAATACTCTGAATAAGAGAAAACAAGAATAACACATCGTAAATCTCATGGTTGGTGTCCGTGAACTAAAAAATCATAAAAATAGACGTCAAATCGCTTTTTTAAGCGGTGAATTGATAGTCGCATTTCTTTATTTCTGCAAACAAAAGCTGTCAAATTTACGGCGAAAAGTTTTTCGTGCCGTAATTGCATTTATAGGGTTGCTAGCTTAATTTCTATATGTACAGGTTCGTTAGCAATGACTCATGAGCTTTTGTTAATTATGGTAGTTTTCAATTTCCTGCACAATCAACGTTAAATACTGAAATAGTCGATATTTATTGTGTATATAAAAAATTTTATGTTCTCTACTATTTACTACTCTTTGGAGTGTCACAAGTATAGGGTCATGGTATCACATTGATTGTATTCAGGTGCAAGAATTAGGTACTGAGACATGCAAATTATTTCCTCGTATTAGAGGAAACTAAATTTAATGTTTTATAGACTAAAACGAAAAGACGTTTTAGCATTTTGTATAAAAGACCCATTTTGTTAGATTTAAAACTTTTCGATGAAAATTTTCTATTCTTAGTTTAATTACGGCTTAAATAATTTGCAACTCTGCCATGATTATGCTCAAATCGTAATTAAGAAGAAAATTTTAAATTTCCAACGATATTCGTTTGACGTCTTGTTAAGTTTAAAAATTCCCAGGTGTTGCAAATTGTTCTTGATAGAAGATCGTCGGATTCGTAATTTCGACTTGCAATGGATATTATGGAGAAATTTAGGATATTGCTTACAAGATGTCGTAGCATTTTGAACCGAGGTTACGCTAAAGAAGTTATCAGTGGAATTCCTTGGTTGAACGTAAGATGTAGTAGAAATCTCTAGATGTGCATTTTAAACATGGCTTCACCATTGCAGAATTTTTGTGCCGAATTTTTTGAATTTACAAGGCACTTACAAAAGTATTTAATTAATGGAAGTACTGATGATTATGACCAACGGGTAGATACCATTTTGTTGTGTCTCTCACAGATTGTAATTTGTATCAAACACATGGAGCGAACTCTTAAAGCAGAAGAGGCAAGCGGAGTAATTAGCTCGGTACGAAGAATTATTATTTCTGAAGTTGAAAATTATATGAAATTATTAATTTTAAGGCTTCGCGGAAGCATTTCTTGGACCGCTTGCACTGGTGTCTAGAGCGTCTACGTGTGTCGTTGCGTTCGTTGGCATCACAACCCGCAACTAAAAAGAGCCTTGAGGAGTATAGTTTTGTTGAGCTAATTGATATAACATTGAATTATTTGGCTCCTTACTGTTCGTACAAGGAGATCAATAAATCCAACCATCACCGCCAGAAAAAACAAGCAGTTAGTAATAATTTGGAAATGAGATTTATTGATTTTTTAGTCACCTTATCTGCTTTTTTATTTTTATACCTACTTCGTTGCTTAGGTAATACAAGATAGTGCTAGTACTAGCAATCAGTTACGCTCAATAGTTGATCAAATATTGACACAAGCCTTAGCGTTTGCCAATGTAACTTTGCAGGAGGATAAAATTGCCTTAAGTGCTTTGTGCCAGAAGGTAACATAAATAATGAAATTGCATGAATGATAGAAATTGGAAATGCTACCATGTTTTAGGTTTTGCGTGAGTGCATAGCATTTCAGGATGAGTGCAATGTCACCGGCGAAAAAGTCCACGAAGTGAAGAGTAATGAATGTAGTCGTAGAGTAAAAGCTATTTCTCTTGAGAATTCTTTGTGTCAACTAGAGAATTACATTAATGAGTCATTATTACGTTTGGTTTACAATACCTTTAATGATCACATAAAATTCTCAATTGAAAATGTTCGCAATGCATTTCGTCTTCATGGCACCGATCATCCTCTGCTGGATGAGTTTATAGCTGACTTTGATGTTAATTTGGACCGTACCACTCAAATCGGTATCTTCGCAATAGCATTTGCACCAAATAATAAAAGTAGACTGCAAAGGAAATTACATTGAAGTTTTCATCTGACAATTTGAAATTTATTTGCTTATAGTTAAAACGGCCTTACGTAGTTGTTTGGCTTCATTAGAATCGTTGGATGCCTATATAATTCCCGCACTGCAGATGAGTAGTCCCTCTGATATCCATACAGAAATTCTGGAGCAACATTTCAATGAAGAAATCGCAAAATTTAATTGCATCATTCAAGAAATCATCGACACTCGGGCTTTTACCGCTTGCTATTATGACATAATTACGCAAACATTAAACTCTGTGGAGAAAAGCTTTGATAAAATTAAACTAAGAGAATCTCTACAAATGGGAGAATTTCTTTATGAGCATTTTCAACTGAAAGTAAATCATCAAGAACTGGAAACTGGACAAGAGAGCCTTCAATTATTTGAAAAATTTAAATTAATTCTGCATGAATGTCAGGCTGTACTCTCTTGTGCCGATCAAGTCGATTATCAACGTATCCTCAAGCGTTTCAAAATTCTTCGTTCGATTGTACGGCAATTATTAGAAGCTCTCGGAAGTGTAACTAATACGTCAAAGAATGAGCAAGAGAAAGGAGTTGAAGGAGATGCTTTTATAAATTCGTCAGAAGATTTAAGCAATTCGCATTCTATGCTCGAATCTATTGGTACATCAGCTACAATACCAAGCATTTTATATTGCAATGAATTGTCTCAAATGCGACGAAGAAGAAATTCTAATTATTCGCGAAAAGAAAATTATACGCTCTTGTCTAAAAATCCCTTTACAATAAAACGTCTATCTCAAAATCAACCACAACAAAACCAGCAGCATTTACAAATATCACCAATGATTGTTGGAAAGCGTCGTCGTTTACTTGCCGAAGCGCAAGCTAAACGAATGTTACCTGTTGATAGTTTGCGTAGAAGTAAGTAAAGCACATCAAAGCTTTGTTTTTCAAACTGGGGTTTATTTTACTGCATCAAATACCAATTAAATTGGCATTATTTTCAGAGCAAAGCTTACGCACTTCGATGTTCAAACGATATCATCAACAGAATACTGAGTCTCAACAGAATTTGAATAGTACGAATTTATCAATAAGTCTTCATGTCACCGGTAAAATATAACATATAATCACCATTACACATTCGTTTACCCTTTCTTTATGGTTTTTATGCAGATATACTCGACCAACTTTCCATGGTTTCTTCAAATGCTCCAAGTGCCTTACAGTCGGTTCGGGAAATCAATAAATCTCCACAATAGTAATGTTAATTTACTAAATTGTTCTCTTCGAACTTTTCTTACTTTCCATTCTTTTATTTATTAAAAAATTTAAGGTTTTTTGTAATTGTAAATTTTTTCTTTTTTGAATTTTGCATATTTAAGAAAAAATGAGCATTTCCTTTAAAGTGCCTTTATGAAATTAATAAATACGTGTCGCTTCTTGGCTGCTTATTAAGACTATTCTTATTATTTATATCCGAAATCGGGTACATACCCTGTATGTATCACGTTTTTATAGACATTATCAAGAATCTCAGCGGAAAATTCAGTTTTATAAGAATTCTGAATGATAAAAAACTGATATTTTATGATAAAAACTGGTGAGATATATGACATTGCTCGCCCCATTTTTTTAGAATTCTTCGAAGAATGCTATTCAAAAGTTTAAAGCGGGGTGAAAATATCAACAGTACCGACAAAGAAACCTTGAAACTGAATGAAAAGAAATAACTTGATTTATTTTTGTTAAATTATTTATTGGGTCTATTGTTGATAATGAATCGTAAACGTATTTACATTGTCAAGTAAAGTAACGATAAATGGGGTAAACTTAATGACCCCGTGTATGAATTTTCTCTCGGGTTCTTTTCCCTTATTCATAAATACAAATACCTCCTCGGTTGGCAATTTTTCAGTTTTTTGGAAGTATTTTTGATTTTCTAAAGGAATTTCTTGAATTTCTTGTTTTTATTCTTTTTTTTAACAGAGCTTTATACCATTTTGGCTTTAATGCTTTTAAAATAGTCTTGTTTATTCAAGTAATCACATAAATTTATCGGAACATTTTTTAAAATGTCAATCAATATAAGTTTACCACCGATGTATTTTAGCAGCTTTAACAATAGTGTTGTGTTTAATTATATTAACTATTAATGGACATTGATAAAAATTGTTTCGCTAACAGTTTTCAGTTCGTTTCTTAAAAACTAAATTTGTTGATGGTAGTAAAAAGTACATAACAGTATAAAACCGAAACTGGTACGACTTTCCGTTAGTGCTAGAGGGAGAGAAGACACATCCCCTTCCCCGCCACACAAATTTCAGTAAACTGAAAACGCTTTATGCAAACGGAATGTGTTTATTCGTTAGTAAACATTAAAAAACTAAAACAAATCAATTGGGGCATTTTTTAAATTCATGGTCCCATAAAACAAGTTAAATATTTAAAACAAAAAACTAAATAAATTAAATTCATTTTTCTTTCGTAAAGCATTCATAACAATTCACTTTTTAAGAGGAAACAAACTAGTCTCTCTTTCCAATTAATGAAATGATGTGCCACATCCTGAACAGCGGTTGCTTTTCTCATTTTTCGTGTTGTGCATTTTCTTTTAATTTCATTTGAGCACATCGTTTTTATCTTGCTTTCGCTGCATTCGTAGGATAATATATATAATGAACATTCCAAAATTCACATGGTGTCGTCTAGTGTATAAATTTCTAAGAATTGAATTTATTTAAGGCCGATACCGACATTTCGATCGGCGGTCACTTCGAGTGCTCGATCCTCCTTAACCAAAAGATCGCGTATATAAATATCTTCATCAGTTGTTACATCAACTAGATCTAGTTCAAGAATTGGGGCATCCGATTTATTCAGAGCTTCGTAAGTTATACGCTGAATAATCGATACAAATTTCTGACCCACCGTAAGTTCGCGGAAGCGTAAACAGTCCTCTAGAGTCCAGTCCACATTACGGGCAGTTATGCCTGAAAATAGAAAAAATGGAATAGTTTAGAAGTCATACTTGAAAATGCGAAAATATTTTAAGGTTTCAGAGAAAAAAACGAAGAATTAAAAATGAGTAAAATTTGAACCTTCATTTGATTTATTGCCTTTTGTGTGAAGCGTTCATTCAACTCAGGTAATTTATTTACAACTTCTGTCGTTCAATATTATTCATTATAATTTAAATTATTTTGAATTAAATTTTTGTTCGCCTTTTTGGCGTCGTGTCATGTTTTGAACCGAGTTTTCGTTATTTACCCCATAATTCGAACATCTTACACATCAAAGTACATTCAAGTTATTTGATTCAGTTCTATATTATTCCTCTCTCTTTCATTTGTAATAGGTTTGGTGTAAAAATATGTCTTTCACTTACCATATAATTTTGCTTGTATAGCCATTTTTGGTAAATCGCGGAATTTGGCTGGTAATATTTTTAACTGTTCGTTACGCAGTATAGCGATATCACCAAAATCACAGAAACAGACGTGAATCATTTCGACGTTGTACATGTTAACAACAATAACACTAAAGCCAGAAAATAGAGCTTGATTATTCTGACTGCTAAGAAGATTTTAGTAATTACCGATGATAGAAACCATCTGGATTCTTAGCTGCATAGGCTTGACCTATTTCAACCATATCAACCGGTATAAGTTCATCATTATTTTCACAATATTCTTGCAATTCCTTCATCATGTTTCGTAATCGAGGGCAGTCTTTATAGGGTTGAATCTTAACGTGCGACAGTAGGAAGAGTTTAGGTAAAATGAAATTTATAAAAAACAGCTTACCATAAAATTGGAAGGATTGGCGGACATAGTGACCCGTACTTCAAAGAACTCGCCTACTGCTGGAATGGCTTCATAAGGCTTCAGCCTATGAAGCCCTCCAGAGATCGCCGGCGAATTTGGCACAGAAGTTGTGATTGTTAGACCACGTGTCATATCAATAAAGGAACTGGTGCGTGGCGACAATGACGAGCTTGACATACACGGTGACACACGCCCACCAATACCAAAACTAACACTTTTAAGAGGATCAGTTGGTGTGGAGGATCTATCAGAGGTATGAGTAACGTCAGAACAGCTAACAGTGAGAGACGAAAATTAAGAGAAGTCTAAAATTAAAAAAAATCCATACATCTCAAGTTCGTGCTCAATTCGTATGACGTCATTAATCGTACACAGAGTATCAGGTCCCTCTAGACGACGATAAACTGTTATTAAAGGGACCAAAGAAGAATTAGATACCTTCACCTAAAAATGAAATTGTTAGTCGAAATCTTTCAAATTTTTTCAATTTTTTTTGGAATATTCAATACTTGCCAATACTTCGCAATTGGCAGGCATTAGGGCGCGCATACGTCCCACTATATTTTTGGTAATTTTCGGTATATTATCTAGTCTTGCTCTGATTGCTTGTCGTGGAAATTTGCTTAAAGCTGTGCTTAATGATTCTAAATTGAAAATGTTTGAGATATGCGTTGGCTTAATCTGTCCATTGTCAACATAAAATATATCAAACTCTTCATCGATTTGAGTGCAGCAATGGGCATCGGCAAGTGCACCGCGATACCACTGCGGTTGTGACTGTTCATGGTCGCTGTCATCACAAATCAAAAACAAATTCGAACGATTCAGGTCAGAACGCAAGACTTTATGTTGATCACGTTTAAATTTCGATTCGATTAATTGCTGCAAGAGTTTCTATAAGAAAGAATATTTTGATTTTTCTAATTGTAAGCCTTAATTTTAAAAAACTCCCCCCTTTCTTCCTTTTCGTACCTGGACATATTTCAACTCAGAATTTATTATTTGTAAGTATATATCTCCCGCATCCGAAACATACGTCACCACGACGTTTGTAACGCCGTTTTGTTTTAGTTCGGGAGGTGGCGTATCATTACAAATTTTATTTAATATCAAAGGATTCAAATTGATATCGTCTTGCGATGATGTATCATAAAGGACCACCTGTATCTTTCCCATTTCGGAAGCATAGAAATCTGTCTCTTTTGTGAGTATTTCGGCCACGACCGATTTGCTTGTTAGCATCGTGTCTAGATGAGATCGAGCAAAAGGATTTCCAGCAAAATCTTCTAGGCCGAACAGAGAAAATGGTACCGCTTGTGGTGGCAGTTTCAAAAATCTCTTATCGCAAATGTACAATTGATTGACACTTAGCCAGTCAGCATCACCAAAATCAATAAAAAAACATAATGCAGTACCATTGAGTTTATCCATTTCTTCGACGCGCACGCGATGCCAACAATCAGTAAGATATACCAAATATATATTGTGAATGTTTATAGCAAGAGGGCGAGTTTTTGATGTTGACATATAAACATCAATATCATTCATCAAACTGTCGAGTTTTTCACTATAGTCCTTGCCAAAAAGGCGAGCCCATACTTCGACCGTCGAAACAGAATAAGTGATATACAGTTCCCAGCACTTCTGTGACCAGGGTAATGTAATACCTTCCATTTTAATGACACTTCTTGATGTTAAATCTGCCACCAATTGGTTATCATCTGTAATGGAAAACATGAAATATTTCGAAAAACAGACGAAGTCTTAAACAACAACAACGCACCTTGGTCGGTTTCCGAGTTGGCAAATACGATTATGTTGTTGTTTACAACATTATCGGCAGTGAATTTGTTGGATGACAGAACCAGCGACCACCAATGCTCCGGCAAGGCCTGTTGATATCTTTTTTCAAATTCCTCGGCAATATTTTTAGCGAATATACCGTGCGAATGTGACTGAACTTCATTGAAGATTTTTTCAATCAGTTCACTATCTGCATCCGTGCAGGGCGGTAATGGACGACGAGATTCCTGAATTTTAATCTGCTCAATTGCTTTATTAGCACAAGCAATCTTAGCCATATTTTCACTGTCGTATTCATTTGGATAAGTGGAGAAAATGCTGCCATTCACATGCACACGGCACTGATACAACTTCGAGAATATCGATTTGAATATATTATATTCGGGCATCGAGCACCGACGCACTGTACAATATTGAGAAAGCGATGTAACAGGGTCCAAATCGGGATTGAATTGAAAAACCTTTGGCGGTATAATAGGCTTAAAA
Source organism: Physocephala rufipes (assembly GCA_963966595.1). Lineage (NCBI taxonomy): Eukaryota > Metazoa > Arthropoda > Insecta > Diptera > Conopidae > Physocephala > Physocephala rufipes. The sequence goes on along the minus strand of OZ016505.1, from coordinate 20,828,546 downwards.
AAGAATGAACAATAGAGAGAAAGAGTAAACGATCAACAGCTTTTTCCAACAACATTTAATATAAATGTTATACAAGTTAACTGCCTTCAATCATATTATTGAATATTCCTAACCTCTGAAATTCAAATCAAGTACCTGGGAATCTGAACGTTGTTGTTGTTTTTGTTGTTGCTGAATTATATGATGTTTGTATGGCTTATGAGACTGGTAGCCAGTAAATGGATTATGCATTGTTTCGGAACCTGCCGAAGAAAGAGCTGGGGATATCTGAGCATTCGCACCATCGCCAACATCGCCATTCGCAACGAACCTGTTGTTGTTGTTGCCATTGTTGGCCATCTTAATTTTCAGTCGATCTTGTACAGATCCCGGGCCTAAAGCCATTCCCGTTGTGTTGGCGAAAGCGCAATTCTTTTGATAGTTCGTTGCAATAGGACCAGCATATGATAATGGCGCGCCATATCCCAATTGCTTTTGTTGTAATTGTCTTTGTTGTTGCTGCTGCATCTGTTGCATGGACAGCAGTTCAGCGCGATGCTGTTGTCGTTGCTCTTGATTTTTCTGTTCACGTTGTGCTAAAATTAATGACGAAGCAATGGCAATGGCCGCATTATTTTGCATTAGTTGCTGTTGAATTTGCTGCGAATTTTGTTGCTGTTGTTGTTGTTGGAACTGTCGCTGTTGTTTGTGTTGATTAGCTGTTGTATTTGCAGCTGAAACAACAACATTGCCACTATTATTTTGTCCCAAAATTGGGCGTGGCATATTTTCCTTTTGCTGTGACTGCTGCTGCTCTTGCTGTTGTTGTTGTTGCTTCTTAATGAGACGTTCACGTAAATCTGGCTTATTGCCGTTTTGCATTTTTTGTTCTTGTTGTTCTTGTTGTTTCCCTTTCTGTTTTGTCTGTTTTTGTTTATCCTGTTCTTTCGTATTCAAGTGAGAGCGTAAATCCTGTTGATTGTTGTTGTTTTTATTAGTACTCCTGCTATTGATATTGCTGTTCGTTGTCGATTGTAATTTCGTATTAAGTAAACCACGCAAATCCTCTTGCGTTTTACTGCGGCCAATCTTTTTCACACTTTCTTTTTGTTGCTGTTGGGCGTCGGTATTGCTTCGATTGTTATTTTGATTATTGCTAGCGATATTGTTTCCGCCGCTGACTTTATTGGCTCGGTTCTGTGATTCAATGAAACGATTTGTCGATGGTGGCAATTTTTGAAAAATGCTTGATGAAAATGAACTTTTGTTCCAGCTCTGATCGGATCGACGTGGTTTTCTTGCTTGTTTTACCGATCCAACTCGGGAAGATTTACTTGATTTTTGTGAGCGGATCATAGACTCGATGTGAGCCGTTTTTATATTGTATTTGGCTGTGATGCATGTCTAGAAATAAAATAAAATTAAGAGAATTCAGAGCTATGAAAGCGCATTGGTGTGAATTAAATGAAAGAGAAACAGTGAGAAGAATGCAATTTTGGGAGAGAAATGCGGTAATTTTCTTTAAGAAATCATAAGTGAATTTCGCATGACATTTCGTGGTTATCACAATATAAATTCTACTGATTTGTCTCTACTGATCATCAATGCCGTTTTGGTAAATATAACCAGTTGATTTATTTTTAATTTGAATTTTTGAATTTAATAATTTATAATTTAAAGAAATTTAAAATTTAAAATTTTTAATTTCCTGTCTGTGGAGCAATAAAAGATAATTTTAAAAATGATTTCTCTCCCTTTTACCATCGTCCTCGATGAGTTTATATCTCTCAGGCTAATTTCCTTGAAAACCACAATCTTCAAAACTTACTTCGCCACCGATACGATTAAAAACGAATTCTCCAGAATCTCGTAGTAAATCCTCTGCGCTATTATAGCCGTATTGCTTATACGGTAACGGTTTGCATTCGACGTCGGGATATTCACGTAAAATTTCTCGCAATAGACACGGTGGCTTGCGTGACGTCACCAAAGCACGCACCACCGATGCAATATACTTCAATTGTTGTTGTTTTTTATCGTTATTATTTGCCGAAGTCGTTGTTGTGTTGGTGATGCTATTATCGCTGCTAGTTGTTTTTGTTAATGTCGTTTTTGACGCTCCTGTTGCCGAAGTTATCGTTGCTGCTGTTGTTGTTTTTGTTTTTAATGTTTCAGATTTATTTGCAGATGTTGAAGATTTTGCTGGCATTGTTTGATATTATTTGAGTAGATCTTTATTATCGTCGTCTTAGTCAACCTTAGCGACGCTTCAGGAAACAGTTGCAGGAAATGAGACTGATGAAATGATGAGAGAGAGAGAAAAGAAAAGTGTTAATCGCACGCATAAAAACCAAAACATACATTTTTTAAGCATGGTTTGGAAATTCTTATGTATCGAAAAAGAAAAATTCGCTTAATGTCTAAATTAAGTATAATCAAGAAACTATTAAAATTTCCCATCCACCTATCCGTGATATATTTTCCCACGTATCTTTGGAATAATTTGTTCCAGTTCAATGAAATTAAATTGTGCGAACAATTAAACAAAGGTTTACTTACAATAGCGTTTATTTATTTATTTTTTGTTATAACAAAAAAAAGTAAACTTTAAAAGTTCATTAGAAAGTAGCTGAGAATTAGCAATAGAAACACAACAACAAGCAGCATCTAACACGTAACCACAATCACGCCATTACTCCGAGTGTAATGGCGTGAAACACAATTGTGTGAAACTCACAGAGAATTCGCTGACACCGGATCGAAAGGAACTAAAGTAAATTGAAAGCAAGAAGTGACTGGTTTATAATCGTGCAATGAGGAAGATAATCTGAAGAAGATTATGGCATTACTTCTATAATTATTCTACCAACATTAAGAGAATATATATTTTGTTATTTTCAGATTCGTATTAGAATCTCATTAATTATATTTTGCATATTCATTCAATACTTCACCTTAACTACGATGGTTTAAAAGCTTAAGCTTTAAGTATTTTATAATTTTAAATTATTTAAATTGAGTGTAAAATTTGCTTATCAATAAATTAATTTTTATACTATATAATTTTAAAACACAGCGACATAAAAGTCAATGTCAAGGCAAATAAATTTGAGTAAAATAAACAATTTTTTATTATTTATCATGAAAAAACAAAAACAAAAAATTTAAGTACCCCAAAATTAGTTGCAAAATTATAATATTTATAGTTTACACAGTCAGTCATTTATATATTAAACAAAATATTTTATTTATGATTAAAAGAAATTAAAAAAATTTATCCCAAAACCGATTAGCGTATATGACCTTTTTCAACGATTGATTTTTTTCACTGATTGATTCCCATTGATTTAATTAATCTTCACTGATTTCATTGATTACAATTATTCCAATTGATTTTTATTAATTACCCGAAGAAATGATACTGAAAGAAGTGACTCAATAAAAGCTTTTGGAACAAATTAATATCAGATATTCCAAAGATTTTTATTGACTGTGCGATCTTCCGTCTTTTAACACTTTTAAAATTATAAATTATTTTTGCATACGAAACCAACTGTGTAGTTGCTTGTTTGACAACATAAACGATCTTTCCATGACTTTCACAAACATCTCGGGCTCTGTCCACAACCTAAAAACCATTCAAAAAAATTATAGTCAATGTTTTTAATTGACGAATTACCAAAAAAAGACTTGAAAAGTTATGGAAATTTGCAAAACTTTAAAATGGCAAACAGTGAGGGAAATCCTTAAGAAACAACGATGGAACTTGAAATAAATTTGTCTTGCTTAAAAATGTGACGTTAATGCCAATGCTCTCTCACTCTTTCATCTGATGTTGATTGAGAGAAAAACATGCGTTCCAAACCTTCGAATTGTTTGATTCAATTATATTATCAGCCCGAAGCGTTCTTACTCGTTTAGTATCTTTCTAATTGCCAAAACGAGCTCTGTGTCAAATACAAGTATTGGATTAATGAGTGAATAAGTGAGGCAGTTCGTCAGATGAAATGGAAGTTGTTTAAACCATATTTCTGATAAAGTACAAATTCTTGAAACGGTGTTTTCGTAGAATTTGTGAAAACAATCTAACTGATGGCCGAGCTTTTATTTGTTAAAGAGTAATAAAGCAGAGCATACGTTCTTTAAAAAATCATTTGCCATTAGATGCCTCTATGTAATAAATACCCTTTAGATATGATCTCCGCCCACTTCCTCCTTTTAATTTCAACATAAATCTAATACACAAAATGAAAAATTTTCGCAAATATTTTCAAAATGTTGAATTCAAGAATTTCTATCAAACTTTGTGCAATTGTTGCTTTACAAAAGAGTTCCTTTTCTTTACCTCTTGTGCAGGGGTAGAGAAAAAGAGATGGGAATAAGTACAATCGAAACTTTCACCGAGGCAATTGCAAAATTTCAAAGTGTTGAATGAATGTACCTCAACTTTTTAATATAATTTTTATGACCATAATGGAATGAATATTGAGGTTACCACAATTATATGGAGTTAAAAGAAAAAATACACGTTCGGATATTTCCTAAATATGTTTTTCCTAAAAAATACCAACTACAAAATTAATCATTATTGAATTTATTTTTTAATTCAAATAACATTATTTAATATTGAACAACTGAGACAAATAAAAAATCCTAACGAATATTTAACGATTAATGAAAACTGTTTATAATACAATGGTAATGTAAACAAGAGTATTGTTGGCAGCGACGACAGGATATTGCTTACTGAGGGTTACAACCCTTGCCGCGGTCGAAAGGCGCCAAACGCAAGCATTGCAAATATTATAATGATGTTGGCAGCGAAGCAGATGTTTTATTTACTGAGGATTAAGAGAAAATATTTTGGGCTTTTTCGGAATTTTGCCAATTGACGCAGATTACCTCTCAATTACCAAGAAGGTTGTTACTTCATAAAGGACTTTATAATATGTTTATTGCGAAAAAATCCAATTTTCCATGGAATTATATCTAGGAATTCCAACCTATGCGAATTTATTAATTTCGTTTTCTTTTAAAAAGCAGTATCTAATGTGTCTAAGAGTTAAAGTACGTGAGTAATATGATTGTGTTTCACAAAGTCGAAAGTAATCGTTATTGCTTTCACAAAATGAAATAAGAAACCAACAAATAACGATGCATTAGTATCACTAAGTACGTTGTGCAAGCATTTACTGCATTGCCTTCTACGTCAATATTTCAGACAATGCTTTTTTCTATTTTCTAATTGGAATTTGGAATGACAGAATGGAAAGTTAATGAAAAACTCTACAACAAAAAATCGAAAGTATGTATCCGAATTATGAATTTTTGAATTTTAATTTAACACGATCTAATTAATTTCTTACCGTTGGTTATTCCCCTGCCAACGCCTAAAATCTGTAGAGTTTGAGTTTATGAAGCAGCATTAGACCAAAGATTCTAATGCGTTGTGTTCAATAAAAGCTTTTAATATTTAAGCCTTTTCTTTTGATTATAGAAGTCTGAGTAGAGTAATATATTAAATCACTAAAATAACGGAAGGACTATATATATTCTAAGCATCAGTTGATCAAGAACATTGTAAAATTTATTAAAATATATATTAAACTAGGTGTTCAACAATCTGATGCTTGTAAAGGACACTTTAATGGAGTAAAGCATATTTCGTAATTTTTTATATTCATTTGCAATTCTGAAAACTTGAACACACGGATGATACACTCTTTTGCAGTGTTCATTTGAAGTCGCTAGGTATTGTTTCATTTAAAATTTGTACATATTCGCTTATTGATAATAAATAAAAGTGTAATTATTATTATATTAATCAGGTGTTTTTAAAAAATTCTAGCTCAGACGTAACGAACATAATGAAGAAATTGTAAAAGATATACATTTCACATTATTCTAAGTATTTGCCGCTGCTATTTGCCGCTGCTATTTGCCGCTTGCATAAATTTGCAAAAAACTTTTTAATACAAAATAATGGAATTTCTGGGTCATCGGTTTAGTGACCGACGACGCTACTTGAAAAAATAGCAACAACATGACCATTGCTAAACAACATATATTGATAATAATAATTATAGTTGCAGATACACAACCAGACACATTAGTCGTTGAAGTGGACGACAACAACAAAGACAACAATACAAAGATCGTCAGTGAACATGGAATGACATAATGCTTGGCAAACGTAGACGGAATAATAAGAAACAGATCAAGAAGGTTGGAAAACATTGTAGAAAAAAAAACATAAGACTTAATTAATTCATTTTCAATATGATTTCAAAATACAAATATGATGGAATTATAAAATGTATCACAAGTTTATAAATAAAAGAAAAAAGGCATTACAATACAGAAAAGCAGGTCAAAAATTTGTGCAAACGGGGCGAAATGAAATCAAAAGAATTTAATTAAGTAGTTATTGTCTACCGAGAATTCTACTAAAATTAATTAAATTCTTAGCACTTAGGTATTTTTTATCAACCGCAAGCCACAACCACGCTTATTTTCACAATATTTCCAGCGTCAAATTATCGAATTACAAACGAGATTAACCTAATTTTTAACATTTAATATTTAATAATAATTATTTCGATTTAAATCAATATTTGGCGGCATTGCCGCATTACTAGAAATTCCATTGGAGGCAAGTTTTGGTGAGGCTTGCTTAAATTTTAATGATAAATAACAACTCAAGCAATTAAACCGTGAAGTGAATATTTAACATTAAAATATTAATAAAACTATTATGTGTCAATAAGTTGGATGATTGGAATTCGTCGCCCTCTTCAAATAAGTATTTAGACCATAACCCAATTAAAATTGGTGAAAAAACTAAATGAGTCAGATATTAATTGACTATTTAATATTTAATCATTCAGTGTTACTAAGTCGACCATTAAACTACTATCCGAACATTTCTAGTAAAAGCCATAACGGAATGATAGATAATTATAAATAATTTTTGTAAGACAAGGAAGATCTAGTCAATTTTTAATTATGTATATAAAGAGCGAATAGATCTAATCCAATATTTTCATAATCGAACTGAGACAAAATGCAATTTACTTTCTCTTTCTTTTCCTTATTACTTTTCCTTCCTCATAAACGTTTCATAAATTCATTACTCAATTTATCCCCTTCCTCTTCAGTGTGCTCCATTATATCAACCGATCTCAGCTGTTTTTATTTCGACCACTGTCAATCGGGCCTTTTCCTCTACATTTTACAAAACCATTACACTTCACACCAATAAAAAGCAACAAAAGAAAAAACTTGAAATCAATGGACGTGTATTATTTATGTACGCGCGTGCATATGTGCATAGGTTCATCAGTTTGGTTTGGTGGTGGTGTATAAGAAACCTGACAAGACAGTTATAATGATTTATTGTCAATAGTACGAGATTGATACAATTAAAAACCATCAATAAAGAAAAGAAAATATTGCAGATTAAATTTCGCGGTTAATTCGGAAACTTAGTTATGTTAATATGATGATTATCTTCTATATCGAACACACTTTGATTTAAATGAGTTCAATTGAAATTGTAAAAAAATAAAATAATTTTCACGCCTTTCAAGAGCGCTCCAACGGAATTTTGAAATTAGATGCTATTACTTTATGTGGTCTATCTAAATTTGCAAAGTTGTTTGCACGAAATCGCAACATGCGCTGATAGCCTGCAACACTAACAAAATTAGTCAAACAATTGAATTGATACAAATTATAACATTTCACACGATACGGTCTTATAACTATATGCAAATATCCATTTGACAAGCGAGAGCACATTAACAAAAACATTAAAAATAAAAGCAAGAAAACGAAAAATAGATTACACGATATCGATAAATAAAGCCCAAGAAATGCTAGAGGTTATTTCATAATGTAAATAATCATTGCATATTCTTTTCTAACCTCCAGAGACTAGTATTTTGTAAGACTATGTCTCGCGGCTCATTTTTAGTGGAAGTCGGGTATATTCCTATAGCAAAAATTGACAATGAAAAGGGCTAGATGTCTTACGTGAAGTTTCATTTTCTTGATTTGAAATGTTGCAAATTCATTCAGCACTACATACTTGAAATAACAGTTATTGAAAAATGTTAGATTTTTGGCTTTCAATCAGTGTGTTCTAATTTATTAAAAATATTAATATTTATAATTCTTGGCCATAAGTACATAAAAATTTTTGCGACGCAGTAATTACTTCAATTGGAAGGAGTATTTACCTTTGTAACCTTGACAGGAAATTCACTTGATATTACTAATGCGGAAATGGCGGTGCAGCCTGCTACGTTCTTTTGTTCAACTATGAAAGATAATTCCAATTGGAATTAGCAGCGTTTTCGTTCTAAAAGCGTAAATTCTTAATTTTTTGTTGATCATACAATAACAATATTTAAAAGTAAAAAATTAGTGTATTTCGCTTGCACTCCGTTTACGCAATTCGATTTAGTTCACGATCACAATAATGAATAAGTAGAAGAAAACTCCCGTATTTCGTGAAATAGGGCAGAATGCAATAACAAAAACAACACACAACAGCCAACTGAAAAGCAAAATAAGCGATGATGCAAAATATTATTGTTGGACTACTAAAACACGAATAAGTTCCACTTTATATTTTTGATCGTCCACAAGCAAGGTAGCTGAAAGAATTGCTCTAGACAACAGCGCGACACAAACAAAACCACTAACAGCCAAAGGTAAAATAATACAAAACGCTATTCACGTCGCAGAAATGAGAAATCATAAAAGGAAAAGCGAAAAAAATGATTTGATTACTAGTGAGGGTTTATGTGATTTTGTTGATACTTTTTTCAATTGTTACTACTTTTAATCAATTGATCGCTGCTTTTGTTGCCAGTCGTTTGAAGTCATTCCCATTATAGCATAAACAAGTGGGATTCATCGAGGCTCTGGATAATTAAAATAAAGGCCTGATTAGTCTGACGTGTTGGTAGGTTTTGTTAGGTGGAAGCTGTCAAAAAGCCTATCTACCTTATGGGATCCTGTGTATTTGATTATACAAACGTGCACGCAGTAAAGAAGAAGAAGAATATCAAATTCATTTTAATATTTTCGCGTTTCGCAAACGAGTTCCACGTTTGGAAGCCAAAAAATCAGACCCACGGTTGCTAATATCGACATTATTTATTATTAAAAGTACGGGGAATGGCCACTTGGTTGTACGGCTTTTTATATTTCCGGGGATTTGTTAAGGTTTGACTTAGTTGCTTTGTGATTTTGTTGAAGTGAGGTTGTGTTACTGCGTGCTAAAAAGTTGTTTTTTCTCTAACTTATCATTTGAGAAGGCTTCTCCAAATAGGGTCTGATTAAAGACAGCAACATATCATACACCGGACGCGTCATTCTCGTATGTATAAAAAATTGATCTTCATCACCACACTTTATTTTCATGAATACCCTTCTAAAGTATCCATGGACCACACGATCAGTATTTATAGGGCGGAAGCGCCATCGCCTTCTTGCTCTGCGATTGAGCCACTCAGAGCAGAGAGTAACAATTAATAAAAATTCCAAGTCCTCCATTTCTTTTTCCATTAAACGATCCATTTTATAAATATCGCAAATAAAAAATCGCAAATAAAATTGAATTGCGTTGAGACAGCTGTTTGTGTAACAATAACAATGTTAAAGAAGAGGCTGTATAAATTCTATAAGCCTTGTTTTAATTGTTAAAAAAAATTAAGTCGAAGGAAATAATTTATTTTGTACCTTTTTAAATATTATTAATGTTAAAAATAATTGCATTATTTCCACAACAAATGTAATTTAATATATGTATATAATTAAAAGCCTTTAAAATTTATGCAAATAATTTTTGGAAATAAGAATTATACGCAGCCCTAATAATTCCCAATTTTAAACAGTCTGGCAGCGTCTTGTACTGCATTTCGACAATATACTCAAACAACTTCCACGTAACAAAACCTACCAACACGTCAGACTAATCAGGCCTTAAATCAGATGTAAACCTCTACCAAACTTATTTGCTTATTACTAATTTGTCTTATCTCGCTTTTCCTGTTGCTTTTCAACTGTTTGACATAGCCAGAAATAGCATAACGTCACCTACAGTAACAGTTGAAAGGTAATCGGAAACGTGAGCCAGGCGTCAGGAAATATGGAATACGTACATTAATATTGTTATTTTGACGTTTTGATTTAATTGTCGAAATAATATTACTAATTAATAGTTAATATAACTAATTTATCAAATTTATAAACAATTTAATGGTGTTCTGTGTCCTATAAGTTTGTTCAACACTTCGTTAATTTGCGTCTAAATCGATCACACTTCGCTATACTCTTGATTTTTTTACTCACCAAGCAACGCTGACGCTTTCTGTGAAAACGAACATGCCTCACCTTAATAAATGCCATCATATGTTGGAGCAAGATAACTGGTGGAAGTTTTGTTCAATTGAGAAACAGGGCCTGGTTTTTTATATATTGGGATTGCACCCTAAAAAGATGCAATACGGATTATACAGAAATCCCACTTTTTGTAGCTCAGATTTGCCTTGCATTCCAAACTGCGTTCGCCGTTTTAATTCTACTGTTTTTTTAAGTTCCTTTGTTAACTATCGCATTGCTGATAAGAATATACAATGTTTATATTAGAAATTTCACAAGGCCCAATACGTCATACTTTACACCCAACCTTATTTCAACTGAAGTTTTGTGATAGCGAAGGAATTTGCAACAGAGATATCAATTGCTATCAGTGGCAGTGTTCAAAGCTATATTTTTCGGTACGTTCAATTCATATGAAAGGAATGGAAAAAGCAGTAACCTGTGGCTACTCATACACTCGTCCTAATATTCTGGAATTTATTTTTGAGGTTCAATGGCAAAGTTTTATTTGAAATTTTTATTTGGTAGGGATGCATTGTTGAATCTAATTTTCGGTCAGTGGTGTAATTTTTGGCTCGGCAATTCTGAAGCCTAGGCGAAAAATTTGGATCAAAGGTATAATAAATTTTATTTAAAACTCAATGCTTTTACATAGAATTTTTGAGAAAGTCAGCTCACCATCTGTCCCAAATCTTAATTTTCGTATTTATTTATTTTTTAAACTGTAGTTTATACCCCTAATCGAAATATATCTAAATTTATTTTTAGATCTCAGTTTCATTGTGATTCTTCTGTTTGAAATGAAGTTTAAACAAATAAATACGCTAATATTCATTTATTTCATACGTTGATTATTAAGTTTTGCAATGTCATTAAATCGAATTTGGATATATTTTTTTGTTAGTGTTATCATACCACATTGCCACTTGCCGTTACCTCGAGAACGTTTGGTAATAGGTGCATTGGAAACCCATTATGAGTTTGACTACCCTAATTTGGTGGAAAGAAGTTTTAATAATTACGATGAAAATTTTGAACAGCCTGAAATCGAATACGTCAGTAATGAAGATGAACTGGCGAAGAATGTTATGCCGAATAGGCAAGCATTTTCAAATAATTGGCAAAACGATCACTCAAATATAGCTGGATTCGAGTTGGCAGCAAGTACTACATGTGAACCGAGCGATTCGGGAACATCATCAAAAGATATGCAGGAAATAATTGATCGAGTAACGGTTTTGATTAAAGTCATGCGTGAGCACATTATTGAAGTATTGAATAACATGAATCAGCTTGAGACAGAATTGTTACCAGGGGGTGATGAAATGAACAAAGACGTTTTAGCTGGCTGTGGTAATGGTGGGAACGATAGATTTGGTGGAATGGGTGATTTCAATACTAGCACAGAAAGGAAAGGCGGAAATGGTAACGTTTATTGCAAGGAGCACAACGGTAATCTTGGTGGTAATGATTACAGCAGTAATAAAGTCGGAATTGGCAACACTGGTGGTGGATTGAATGATAGCTCGACGAACTGCGAGGAAGATGATATTATCACTAATAAGAAAAATTACGAAAACCCTAATAAATTGGTGAATATAAAGAGTAATAAAGATTTCATTGATAATGCGACGAGTAAAATTAATAGTTGCATTACCACTCATCGATACCGAAACGATGTAGAATTAAAACATAGGCCGTTGGGTATAAATGAATTCACCGTTCCAATGAGAAGCGAAGACACGACACGACAATCCGCCCAGGAGCTCGTGTCACACGCTAAAAAAGCAGTGCATTCCTGGAAATCCCAAATTGATTCTTGCAAACGAATTTTGGATGATGCAGTTGAGCAAGCAATAGAAAGGGAAACAATAGCAAATTTCATTAAGAATAACCTTAACAATGAGAAGAAAAAATCAGAAAAAAATCACATAAATACCATTCAGGAAGATATATCAGAGCCAAATCCATATCCTTACATGGACTTAATTAAGAGCCTTATGTTGTCGAAAATGCAGTCATCACCGCCAGCCTACAGTGTCTCAACTGAGGCGCCGCACAATCCGACTACTGAGAAATTTGAGCCCCTGAATCCACAATTCAATTCAGTACTTGAAGCAAGTGGAGTAGACAATAATTACGTTAACTTAACCGTTACGCCATCTCCGACGTTGACAGACAATAATTTAACGACAAGTAAATCCAACAATACTAAAGATACCAAAGATAAGCTGCGGGCAAAAACTGAGCAACGTTCAGATGGTTCAGATGGCGATATTATATCGGATATGATTTACAATAAAAACGGCAAGCGATCGTTTTTTGATAAATACTTCGCAATGAGATCGCAAAATTTAAATAAATGGCGCGTTTGACGAGAGACTGGTGGAACTGATCGATTAATGGCCTTTAAGTTTTATTCTATTAAAATTTATATTTATTTATTTAATATATATTTGTATTGAACGAATTTGCCATATATTTTATTTTATATATTTATATTAATATAAAAAATATATTTCCATTATATTTCTTTTCATTATATTTTAACGGATATACAAATAGAGATGGTTTGAAATATTTCTCGTTTGCTGTTTCAAATAACTGTTGTTGGCAACGCCGGGAATGTTCCACTACGTCACATCACATGAATTTTATAAAGTTGGAAACACGTGAAGGCAACGTAATGGCTCTTTCCTGCGACGTTGGATTATAATTTTGGATGTTATTTTTTGTATATTTTTGAAAAAAATTAAATGTTTATGCTTGGAAGCTTTTGATAAAAAAATAAATTCTTTTCTTTTGTAATTTTTAAACAATTAAATTTATGCTTGGAAATAACTTTTATATATTGTAAGGTTATCTGCCTTAGTATTGAATTTTTTCAAAATTAAAAAATATATTTTCGTTTCATAGAGAAAAAAGCTTTTCACAGTCTCCATAATTTCGTTGTTAATGATATTGACCGTGGTTTGGTTACGACTGTACTCACCCCAACATTATAAAAAAATATTCCTTAATGCCTCGATAATTTTCTAATAATTCAAAAAATATAATGCTTGAGGTGTTTAAAATTTTAAAGAAATGTGAATGATATGTAGCATAAACGGGATGAGGTCCGTAAACGACCTGATAACCAACTTTGTACGATGAACAATTTCCACAAACTGAGCAAATCCCTAAAATGACAAACTTAAAAAATTTCTTGCAGAAAACTTTAGCGACTGTGGGACAATATTGCAAGAAGTAAGAAATTTTGCTGACTTTTAACATTTTTCAGTTTTTTATTTTTTTTCTATAGATTTAATTCAGCTTAGTTCTCCAGATATCTATGTACGTATGTTGCATGTGCATGTGTGCGCATGATTATATATTGCACTTAAAACAATAACAAGTACTTCAGTACTTCTTCAGTTCTCCTTTATCAACCTTCACATTTTTCATGCATTCCCGCAGATACAATTTTCATCGCTATCAGGTTTCAATTGTATAAACAAATTTCTTTATTAATTCATATTTATGTTTTTGTTGAATATATCCGTACATAAAACACACACACATATATATTATATGCGCATACACATACATATCTCCACACACACACATGTTAATATGTAAACACACACCGAAAATCATGTTAGAGAATGTTAGATTCTTAGAAAAAATTGGATTAGAAGACATTCCAGGAACTCGTAAATATTTTTACCAATTGAATAGAATATTTAGAATTATTTGTGTAGTATAAGATACAACGTTTAAGTATTAGATATCTGTATATATATATATATATATATATATATATATATATATATATATATATATATATATATATATATATATATATATATATATATATATATATATATATATATATATATATATATATATATATATATATATATATATATATATATATATATATATATATATATATATATATATATATATATATATATATATATATATATATATATATATATATATATATATATATATATATATATATATATATATATATATATATATATATATATATATATATATATATATATATATATATATATATATATATATATATATATATATATATATATATATATATATATATATATATATATATATATATATATATATATATATATATATATATATATATATATATATATATATATATATATATATATATATATATATATATATATATATATATATATATATATATATATATATATATATATATATATATATATATATATATATATATATATATATATATATATATATATATATATATATATATATATATATATATATATATATATATATATATATATATATATATATATATATATATATATATATATATATATATATATATATATATATATATATATATATATATATATATATATATATATATATATATATATATATATATATATATATATATATATATATATATATATATATATATATATATATATATATATATATATATATATATATATATATATATATATATATATATATATATATATATATATATATATATATATATATATATATATATATATATATATATATATATATATATATATATATATATATATATATATATATATATATATATATATATATATATATATATATATATATATATATATATATATATATATATATATATATATATATATATATATATATATATATATATATTGAAAAGTGGTTATTATTAGCATTAATTTACGAACGTTTTGGTGATGGGCATAAACGCACTTTTATTAATTCTCATTGACATTATCGTGTTGTAAGAATTTTGTCATTGGGTTGTTTCCATTTAAATATTCTATAGAGAAACAGATGTGAATTTTCTTCAATGATTTTTCATGAAAAGGAGCAAAGCTTCCGATTAATATTAGAATATAATTTCATTTACTCAACTGTCTCACCCTGCATTAGTATCGTTGATATTTAACGACAACCAATGAATCCCGGAAAGTGTTTTAAGCAAATTTAAAAATCCATACTTTTTCATCCAAAGATAGAATTCGATTCGTCCTCTTTCTTATGTTTGTGTTATTGTATTATCGTCAAATTCAATTTCGTTACTTTATTTTTTTGACCCTGATTATGTTGGTTCAACAAATTCATTCCTTTCTCTTTAACCTTTTCTTTTTAAAATTTTTAGGAAAAGCAAATTTTGATTCAATTCACCTTGAAATTTCTTCGTTTTTAAAAATCCATATTGACTTAATTTGAAATCTTTTATCTCCTCCTTTTTCAACCTTTTTAAATATTCGCTTTCAACGAGTGGGATTCGGTTTCGTATCGAAAGCAATATTTTGGCAACTAAATAACTATATCCGCAAATATTATGCAAAAAGGTTAAAATTTGAGACAGAAATATTAAACAGAAATTGGATATTTGGCTTTAAAATCACGTATACGTGAAAATAAATGGGAGACCCGATGAGAAATTTTGCTGGAGTCTCAAATGTTTGCGATAAGGACTGAATTCATTGAAGCCTGTTTACTTCATTAAAAAAGAACTTTTACAGATGAATTTATATTCATTAATTCTAAATACGTTTAGATACTCCTGTGTGTACAATAATATACAGTATTATGATTGTGTTTTCCCGTGACGTCATTGCTTTGAGATGAATTCTTTAGAAAAAATTTAGAATATGAAATGCTAAGAAAAATTTAGAAAACTGAATTGCTGCTAAATATTTTTTCAACGCATAACACAGATTAATTAGAGCAAATATATAGTGAAGGCGATCAGAATTGAAAGAGATTATCAGAATTAAGTAATTTAAGGAATACTAATAGTAATTAAAAGGAAAAACGGATATTATTAGTGAAACCAGCCGTTAATCTCAAACCGCCTAAGCAAAGAAAATATGTAAACATTTTTAAAAAAAATTATAAAAAGTTTTAAAATAGACTAGTACTATCTATAAATTCACGGAGTTACAGTGAAACCGCAACTTATCGTTATGTACACATTTCGACATGTTCGATATATTTATTTGTAATGCCGTACTCACACAGGGGACATTTGTTTCGAGACTTGGAACTATTTTATTTGTCCCCGATACCACTCACACAAGAGACATATTGGAATGTATGTTGTACCTCCACGTATGATTTTTCAGCAGGTCTCATTAGTACATTTGGCTACCTTTATATAGTTTTTTGATAAATGGTAGCGTTTTACTTTCGAACATTATTTGATTACATTTCATAATGGGTTGCGCGCTAAATTGATTATTCGGGATGAAGATGCAGATATAGCAAAATCAATTTTAAATACTGGTGAACAATTGGAGGATGTTGGTAGAGCTCGTCGGAGATGCTGCTGGGTTAAAAACTGCCGAAAAGGAACAATTCAAATCGAGATTTCGACGAACAGCATCCAAGCGTGTGATAAATATCGCTATCAAAATTATTTGCGAATGTCAGAGGAGAACTTTGCTGAATTGCCAAATTTCGTCCAAACCAATTTGCAGAAGGGTGAAACGCATATACCAAACGCGGTACTACCGGGTGTGGAGCTGGCCGTAACCTTGCGATATTTAGTCACAGGGGAATGTTACAAAAGCTTGGAATGCCATACCACCTTATCCACAGCATTCTTGGTTATTTCTTGAATTTATTTTTATATTCTTTAATGCTAGGATTGCCTCAGAATTTGATGGACTGTTCGATTCCTTTCCTAAAAAAGTGCATTGAAAGTGGAAATTTTTGTAAACAGTACTTTAATGCACGAGTCATCGAAAATTATACAACAATATGGAAGAATGAATGACACTTATATGTAATATAAGATTTTGTCAAAAAAATCTAACAAAAATAATATATGTTTTACATTTCTAACAATAACCTTCGAACAAACCTTCCACAAAATTTATAATGCTCTTTTGTAAATACAATACAAGCGTTTTGTCGATTCGACAACCCGCTGCCTGGTGTCCCAGTACATATCAAGGGACACAAGTGTCGCACAAGAGAAATATTCATTTGTTCATAGTTTTGCTGGTGAAACAACAACAAGTTTGACATTTCCCTAGACAAATATCCCTTGTTTGTGTGCGGCATAAGAGGAGCTGCCAAATATGAATTCTGTTTCTACTGACACTTAAACCAAGGTTAAGAAGATAGGACGCTCGTTGCTGTAAATTCTGAATTCATTATAATGGCGAATTTTTATAGCAGTGATAAAGAGATAGGACACTCGTTGCTATAAATTATAAATTCGTTATAATGGCAATTTTTTATAGTCTGTTGAATTCACGGACACAATGTGTGAGAACTCATCGGGAGATGTTCTTGTTTGCTGTGCGTTTGCTAACGAGTATAACGCCACATTTGTCATCGAGCGTGTTGAAAATATTTTGCCCAACTTCTATTTCTATCTAATTTTCACGAGACGCAAACAATAGTGGTAGGATTTATTTTAAGAAAATCAACGGAAAATACGGAAATGGACCATCACTTAAATCAATGCGAAATATGTAAGTCTTAAAATCTTAAAGATTTTATAAACGCACAGAGTAAAAACGCACTTTTGTGTGCCGTTGGCGTGGCTACAAAATTCTAGTAAAACTTGTACCGTTTTCCAAAGAAACCTTTTGTGAATGTATTCAGAAAATGGCATGAATTAGTCCTATCTTTATATATATATATATATATATATATATATATATATATATATATATATATATATATATATATATATATATATATATATATATATATATATATATATATATATATATATATATATATATA
>OZ016505.1:20791754-20810178 GCA_963966595.1 Physocephala rufipes | reverse complement strand
ATATATATATATATATATATATATATATATATATATATATATATATATATATATATATATATATATATATATATATATATATATATATATATATATATATATATATATATATATATATATATATATATATATATATATATATATATATATATATATATATATATATATATATATATATATATATATATATATATATATATATATATATATATATATATATATATATATATATATATATATATATATATATATATATATATATATATATATATATATATATATATATATATATATATATATATATATATATATATATATATATATATATATATATATATATATATATATATATATATATATATATATATATATATATATATATATATATATATATATATATATATATATATATATATATATATATATATATATATATATATATATATATATATATATATATATATATATATATATATATATATATATATATATATATATATATATATATATATATATATATATATATATATATATATATATATATATATATATATATATATATATATATATATATATATATATATATATATATATATATATATATATATATATATATATATATATATATATATATATATATATATATATATATATATATATATATATATATATATATATATATATATATATATATATATATATATATATATATATATATATATATATATATATATATATATATATATATATATATATATATATATATATATATATATATATATATATATATATATATATATATATATATATATATATATATATATATATACAGTTACGTAATAATTTCTTAATCACTAAAAGCTATAAAGTCGAGTGCTTGTTAAGCTCTTGAACTTTTCTGAAAATAACTATAATAAAATTATGTCATTTACTTTGACCTGAACGAAATTTATTGGTCTGATGCATTTGTAAGTGCGTAAAAAGTAGGCTCACCAACACCATAAACAAGACGACATCAGCACGCTCTTCTGCCCCCGCCCATGCTCTACTCTCCCCCCTTACCCAACCGCCACCCATCCAACCCATAAATATTTAAGTGAATCTAGGTTTTGATTTTACCCTACTCCAAAATTTATATCTCCTGTGAGTGACCGCCTCTCTCTCTTTGGATCGTCCTCTTCTTGATTAGCCTTCTTTTTTGTGACGCTTTGTAAACATATTTAAAGCTTGTGATTATTAATTGTAATTAGATTATTATTTATTTATTATTAATTGCAGCAACATTTATATAAGAGGTATTTATTAGCCTTTCTCTCATTTTGTGTCGCTCTCTTTCTATCTCTCCATCCATCTGTTTAATTATTCATTGATCGTCGTCATCAACAATTGGATGGACTAACACAGACAAACTAACAAAGAGAAGGAAAGATTGATAGAAGTTTGATAGAAGATAGAAGTTGATGGAATGGTTTTTTCACTCCTTTTCATGCACAATTCCACTGCTTACTTAGTCCTCAACTTTTTTAGGTCTTTTCCTCATAGGTCCTCAAGTAATTTTTCATTTCTAGCACAAGAAGTTTTACTTCTTCAACGATTTCAAGACTCACGAGATTATTCATCGTGGCCAGATTTTTCAAATACTTTTTTGGTGAATTTTACAAAGTGTTCAACGTGTGACTAAAAACGTCTCGATAGTGATTTATTAATATATTTGTAATGAATTTTGAAGAGATCCGTTTTGAATATTTGAGGCGATCTGCTGGGGAAAAATTACTACATAACGTGGTAAATTCTATTTGAATGACCTCATTTTAGACTTAGCAGGAAAACCACAATACTTTAAAGTGATTTTTACAATCTCGGAGAGAAAAAAGTTTTTATTTATATTTTTCTAAAATGATTCATTTCCTGAAGTAGATTTTCAATAAAGCACAAACACTCTATTCGCTCGGTCCAGTATTTAACGAATAATAATAATAATAATGATGATGAAGATGATTGTAAAAACGACAAGAATAACAAAGAATTATTTATAAAAAAATGGCTACGAATTATTGTAAAAATAGATACGTGTGTATTCTATAATTGCATAAATGCTTTTCCGCAGCGAGATGCATACATGATTATTACCACACACACACACACACACACTCTAACTCTCATACAAATCTAGAAGAGCAAGAAACTAAAAAACAGATTATAAGTCTACGATTTAATTGTGTTTCCTATTTATTCTCCATTCTATAATATTTCTGTGTCTATTATTTCTGTTACGATTATAATAGCTTGTTATTATTGCTGGTTTTTCTCTGTTTTTTTCTGATTTCGTTTAGTGTTTCTAATTCAAGGAATTTAATCCATGAGTAATTAAATTTAAATTTATTTTCAACAAACTTTCTTAGCAACAACTCGATGCAGAAAAAATCATAAATAAATTAAGAATAGTCACAAAAAGCACCACGAAAACAACTTAAACTTAAACTTTAAAGTTTGTAAAATAAAATCAATTTAAGATAAAATAGAAAAATCAATTCATTCTTAAGCTTACTTTAGAAAATTTTGCCAACATTTTATTAAATTTTAAATTAATTTTTGGTCGTTATTTTAAATGTATACTATTCAAAATTTTGTTATTAATTTAAATTCATTTAGCAACTATATTTGCTTGTGCACTTTTTATTCTTCTGTGGAAATGATTATCCTAGAAGGCATCAAATCAAATAATCTTTGATGCCTAAACAGATGCAATATTTTTCATAAGAAAACTCTACACCTCTCTCGAACTCTGCTTTGCTTAGTCCCTTTCTCTCTCTTCTCTCTTATCTGACTCTCCTTTGGACTCTCTCTTCTCTATTTACAATATACCCATGCAAATCTCTCCGGCTCTTTTCATCTCTCTCAAAAGCTCTTTTGCAGAATGAAAAAAGTAAAATCTTTCCTGAAAAGATTAAAAAATGTATGACTTCCTTCAATAAGGAAAGCTCTTCTCAGCAAATCCATTTTGAATCCAATCATTTCCCATAATGTACTCCTAGTAAAACCGCCCAATAAATTCCTATTCAATAATTTACTACTTCAGTTATATTCTCTTTTTTTACGTTTGTTATTGAAACTGAAATTGAAATTAAATTTTAATTATTTTGTGTTGCATTCAGTATGATTACATAATTAGATAATGTGATTATTACGTGGTGGTTACATGATTACGCGTTTAGGTAATTATCGTAGCCATTGTAAGCGTCGTTAATGAGAATAAATGTTAGTAAATTATCGTATTAAATTTTAGATAGGGTGCTGGAGGGGGCGGTTAGGTTGGAGAAAATCATGGCGATGAAACTTATTTTAGACATGCGTTAATAAAAGAATTACGCATTTGAGTGAATAGATAAAATTAAGTTAAGCCATAACAGCTACGGTTTTCCATTAATAGCTTGCTTTTGTTACTTAATTCTTTTATAGCACGTTTTTAATCTCCAAACTATAACAATATTTTTTTTTAAATTCGTTTTTATATTTTATCATAGCAGTTGTATGTATGTGTTTCAATTTCATTAATTTCGTTAAGCCCCGGTTTAATAACGTCTGAAATTTGAATAAATCATTATAAATCGCGTACCTCCCAGAAATGGTAGTGAGTCAGTTCTCTTTACCTGTCGAGAGAGTTCTCAGCATTACTTACTCTAAGGAAACCTTTTAAATTTTTTGTAATATCCTTAAACATGTTCAGTCCATAGGAGTCCTTGCCCTTATCTCACTCGCTTTTTTCTCCCTCTCCTTCCATTGGTAATTAATTGATTTCATTGCAAATTAGATTTTCGTTGTTTAATTGATTTAATGAGTTGTATAATATATCGTCTTCTCCTTCCTTCTCCTCCTCCTCTTTACGGTTCGATTTGATTCCTTTAGAGACGTTAGCCTCTTATTACAATTCGTTCCTGCTGTTTATTTAATGAATGCATGTATGACTGCGTTCATATATGTGTGTAAATATTTTTAATGTCATTGTGATTGGTGTTGTGGCCTGCATTCACAAATACGTGCATGCGTGCGTGTGTGTAAATTTGTGCGTGTGTGTGTGAGTGTTTGTGTGTGTGTATATGGGCATGTGTGTACACATGTACGAGTATCTCTCATAAATTCCTAGAGTAAATTTTCTTCATCATAATAAAATAACCGGATATTAGGAAGTCAAATTCGATGAAATTTTGTGCGAAAATGTTAGTAGTGGGTGGGGATGGCTTTGCGATGGTCCTTGGGATGATGGTGTTGCCGATGGTGATAGCGAAAATGGTACTGTTGTTGTGAATGGGAAGTCATGACGTGTATGTTTGTGTCGAATATAGTGTGTGTGTGTGTTTGTGCGCGCGTGTGTGTGTCTAATATAGCATTCATTTGGGTAATAGAAATTAGCACAGCAAAAGCAACCCCAAAAGAAATTCAATTGGTTAAAATTGTCTCTACAAACTAATGCGTCCCTCGTATTCACTTCCATATATTCCCCTATAAAAATAACTAAAATGGCTGATTTTTGGGACAGTACACGGTAGTTTGAGTCCTTTGTTCTTCTGCAAAAGTTCCAAAGATGATACACCGCCAAAACTGGTTGGCGTCCATTTCAAACCAATTTTAGGAGAACGGAATTTCATTTCAAATATCTCCGTTAATTGATACTATTGGAGAATCGATTGAGCAACAGGAACAGAAGACGATAATTATTGCTTGTATTTGACCCACTATAGATCTTCTAAATTCTCTTTTATTTAACTATTATATCTTTTTGTTATCATATTTCCTTAAATTTTTTTAAATTTAAATTCAAAGCCTTATATTTAAACTTCCATCGGGGCCTCCGTCATTTACAAATACAGTCCCTATGTGTTTATAGTTTACAAATTTCTAGCTAATGTTTCTTACTGGGATATTGCCTACTCCCACGAGCATTTGTGGGTGTTCGGTGTTTCACTACATGTTGAAGAAATTAAGAGAGGCTAATATCGAAGAGAGAAGCTTTGCAGTTACTCCCGACCGAAGGGGGAGACCACGATAAAGAGACAAAGCTTTATGGATGTGTATGTATGCATGTGTAATACAGAGATGTGGGATGGGGATATATGAGAAGAAGTATAACTAAGAATCTTTTGCCCTCGCCGCTATTGATTTACCATAAATTTGTCAGGCACTGACATCGTTGTCGGGCAGCAAAATAATTATAATAATAAACTCTTGCAAAATACACGTTCATTCACACGAACACCTACACGAACATAGACACGTACAAAGCCATACACTAAATTCCGTTCAGTCATTTATTACATCGATTTAAGTAATTAATCACTACAATTTTGTGTGCTTAATTTTAATTAACGATAATGAATAAAACGTATGAGAAGAAAAAGAAGTTTTGTTGAAAGAGAGAGAAGGGAAAGAAAAGAGAACGTTCTGAAGTTTATTATTATTATGTTTTCGTCTACCTTATATTTTTCCTTCTACCTCACACCTTGCCAACGTGATGATTATCATCGCATAAATTAACAAAACGCAATTGGCAGACAGGCGAAGAAAAACCTGACATGTTGTCAGCGCGCGTTGAATTATTTACAGCATCTTGTCAAATTAATGTAAAACAAATGCAAACGCGTACGAATATAAAAACTAGTGTTAAACGATAATGATTAAGCACACGTCGCGTTGGTCGTTGCGTGCGTTGTCAATTTTGAAATTTATGCAAGAGCATTTATAGCTATTATTAATTAAGTTATTTGGAGCTGTTCATGATCAAAAGCAGAGAACGAAGAACGAACGAAGAAACTAAAGACTACGTACACGTTGTTAAACAATTTGTTAGTTCTGGATGAAGGGAAAGGGAGAAGGGAAAGCACTTTGCCGATGGCTAAGCAGTGGACGCAATCTCTTTAATAATTAGTTATGGACAGAACAGATACACCAAAAGGGTGGAGAGGAGGCAGTATGTGATGACGAGAGGGCGGAAAAGATGACTGCATGGACGTAATGGCAAGCCTGTTAAACGAACATTAATCATTGCATTTAAGCAGTCAAGCCATACAGGATATACTAATAGATCGTATATAAAACTTCATGGAAGCAGTTTTCGATTCGACTAGATGATTTCAATCGAGATCGTTAGAATGCGGTAATAGCCGTGTTACCAAGTTATGAATTTGGATATTTTGATGCTATGATAATGTTACCAGTGGTATCCCGAGGCTCAATCCCAGTAAAATATGAGTACTGCAATCTGAGTATTAAAAAAGTGTCTTATGATCTTTATTTTGTACTAATTAAAGTCGCCTCTATTATTTTCCTTATCTATTTACTATTTCTTATCAAACATAGCCTTTTACATTATTCATATTCTAACACAATCATCAATTTCCTTCTATCTTCTTCTGTCGCTTTATGGCTTACTTGCTTTCTTCTTTTATTCCTACATAAATCCCAAACCCTTTCAACAATTTTGGTTATATTTTCGCTCTGCCTTTCTCTCTCTCTCTCACACATAAACACACACTCACACAAAAACTTATCACCAACGCACGAAGATGGGGGTCCCTTTTTCCTCCAGTTCACTGAAAGCCCCAAGGAATTTAAAATTTGTCATGTAGTAAAATACATTCTCATAAACGGTTACATTCCTTCTCATTTTCAAAATGGACTCATTCGGGTAGTGTTGCCCCCACCCTCAATTATCTTGATTACTCGAATCGTAGCACACGCACTACGCATTTGAAGATTTATAGTCTCTTATTTATTACTTTACTACTCCCAACGAATAAAATTGAATAGCATATTGTGTAATTCTAGAATGAATGAAAGACGCATGGAAAACTCCGGCAAAACATAAATCCAATATCTTGAAAATAACAATTTCGATCGAAATCGGAATTGAAATTACTTTTAAATTGCATTGATAATATTTGTAATTAAATTAATTTAGTAATTTTCTGTTTTTGTTTTAATTTGAAGAGCAAATAAAATGGCGAAATGAATTTTAAAGGAAATTGAAAAAATTAACGTTATGTAAAATACGATAATACCGCGTGTGCCTTCGTCCTCGTCCTACGT
The DNA here is from genome assembly GCA_963966595.1 of Physocephala rufipes. Taxonomy (NCBI): domain Eukaryota; kingdom Metazoa; phylum Arthropoda; class Insecta; order Diptera; family Conopidae; genus Physocephala; species Physocephala rufipes. Next base: position 20,803,095 of record OZ016505.1, on the reverse strand, counting down.
CCTTACCCCTGCCCTGCAGTAATCATTTAATTTTACCGTAACAAACGAACGAAAAATAAATATCAAGCAACTTTTTAACGCATTGATATGAAAAAGTATTTGCGATCAAACATCTAGAAATCGCAGGGAGGGCTTTATGTGAGAGGAGTAATCCCTTGATCCTATCTGTTAAAAGCCTTTATTCTTGACATCTCTCGAGTTTAGATATCAAAACTACCATCGTGTAATATTCCGAGTAATTTGCCCTTTAACTCTCTTTGTAACTCGTTTATCACTTTGGGAATGACATTTTGGAAAATTTGAAGAGAAAACGTGAAGAGAAAGAGGGTCACTGCCACACACACACACACATATACGCGAAAGACTCTCGTAGAGCGTAAATAAAACAACAAGATGGAAGTGCTCAAATGTCTAAATAACATAATTATTTGCTCCGATTTTTTTCAAGTGTATGTTGACAAACGCCACTCCCACCCATTCAAGGAGATTGTACAATAACGAAAATCATGATCTGTACAATTATTTCTAGTAATCACAAATTTCTGCTTAGTCGAAGCAATCGAGTTTCAAGGAATAACTAATGACTTCCGACCTCCTACCTAAAGGACCTTTTCAATATTTTTCGAAATAATTTTGAAACATTTTAAAAATAAAAAATATCTCATTTTTCCGAATATCTTCTTAAAGAAGTCTCTACTTTCTCTGACTCTTTTCAACACTTTTCAGAATACTTTTAATTAAATTGAAACAAAAACTTTGAATCTCATTGAATCTCGCTCCACGAGTGAGAATGAGAAGTAAACTAATTTGAGACCACTCTAGACAAGTTTTCTCCTTCTTTTCAACCTTTTTCCCTCTGCCAACAACAACAACAACAACACCAACACCAATAATTCTTCTTTAAACAACGGCAGTAATCACTTAATTATTTAATACAGAAAACTTGGTTATTATTTTTTTTTTCTTTTTGTTTCAAATGGTAAGTCTATTTTTCATTTCCTCTTAATTCCTCTGTCTCGTTTTCTTCGTCGAGAAGAAGAATTTCTTCTCGACAGACCCGGTTTTATTATTCCAGCGAGTAAAATATTTTTCATTTTTATTCCAAGTTAATTTCTTTTCTTTTGCGTTGACGCGTTTGTGTCGGTTTCGTACTGTCATTGCTTCTTCCAGTTGTTGTTGCTTCTTCCAGTTGTTGCTGCTATTGTTGGTTGCTGGGTGGTGTTTTTGTAATTATTGTTGTTGATTTCTATTTACTACTTCATGTGGTGTCAGCCGTTTCATCAGCTGCCCTCCAACCTTATGCTTCCTCTTCTTCCTGCCTTCCACCTCTCCTTCGCTTACGCCTACCCCCTTTTCGCACTTTCTCAAGAGTTGAGGCAGAAAATTTAGCCATTTTCATGATTCTGGGTCATCGTTCTAGAAATGGTTCAAACGCTGTGGCGCGACCGTTGCTAAAGCATAAAACTAGACGGTAAGAAGAAGAAGAATTATAATAAGAACAAGATGAAAAAGAAGAAAGCAAAGATGAAGAAGCGAACAAGGCTTGAAAAAGTGTGAAATGAGTGGATAATGCATTTTCTGTGTCTGATTAAATGGAAAAGAGACGAGTGAAGACAACAACAACAACAACAATAACAATCACGAAAACAGCAACAATGAGATCGCCAGCACAACAAGAATCAGCAACAGTTATCTTAGAAATTGCACCGCGGACAGGCGTAATAACAAAACAACAAAACTAACAGGCGTAATAACAACAATAGTAATAGTTTCACAAGAAGAAGAAGAAGAAGAATCTCAGTAAAATTGTTAAGGCACATCGACCACAAGCGAAATCCTGTCAGACCGAGTTGTCATGCCGAGTTCCCGTCCATCCGGTCAGCCTACGACTATTTTTTATCATTCAACGCATATGCCCCGCATACGCGCATCCTCATTGTTCCGCGCTACGTCACCATCGATGAATGTGCGTTAGTTATTGAATGGCTCTTTAACGCGCTGTTGAACTTGATGAGGAGACCCCATGAGAAGGATACCTCATTCTGATCCCACCTCAGACTCTTCCTCCTCACCCGCCCAAAAACCAGCGTCTTACTGTTTTTTCAATTTGTCTCTTATTTATTTGTTATTCTTTTACTCTCTTTTGAATTTCGACGCATTCTCATGCAGCGTTGCAACGCATGCATACGACGATATAAATTAAAAGCGCACCGCACGTCGCCATCATGAACATCATCGTCGTCGTTGTTGTTGTTCGAGTTTTTCCTGTTGTTTTTAGCATAATCACAGTGAACAACAACAAAATTATCGTTTTAGTTATTACTGAAAGAAAATATAAATATGGGCTTACCTAAAACAACAACAAAGTAATCGTTATGGTTATTATTGAAAGAAAATATAATTGTGGGCCTATATTAAACAACAACAACAAATAACTATTCCATAAATTACTGAAAAACTATTTGAACACTTGCGAAGACATTAAAAATTTATCTCTAACTTCAAAAAAAATAAATATAAAAATTGTGTGCGCTCTCTCTCTCTCTCTCTCTGTCTCACTCTCCTTGTTTGCTTTTACTACTCTCCCACATTTCCCCGTTTCTTCTAATACTCCCGGAGAAATGCTATTAAAAGGCATCACCCAAGGATGGACCATCAGCTGGTTTCTTAATGTTGAAATTAGTTTAGAAAATTTTCAATTCTTAAAAATTCGTCCGCAGCTCTTTTTTTAATTCCTCAAACGTCAGTAGAAACTACTAGCGATATTTCTGCATGGTGTGAGGAAAAGTTTTTCCCTCAGAACAAATAAATCTTTCTCTTTCTCTCTCTCCCCTCTTTCTGGGAGAAACCTTTTTCCCTTTTTTCATTACTTCAACAAAAAGTACAACAATTTCCTTCTAATGTTTCTTCTTTCTCCCTCTTTCAATCTTTCTATCTCGTTCTTTTCTTAGGTTTCTGCTGGGCAACATTTGCATCTTAGCAGCGATATGAAAAGTAACGTCTCGGTGGCGACTCAACAGGGCGTGTTTTTCAACCAGCAGCAGCAGCAACACCAGCAACACCAACAACCGCAGCCACAACAGCAACATTCTCAACAACAGCAACAACATACTCCGCAGCAGCAACCAAACCCTCAGGGCCCCCAACAACAGTCACAGCAACAACAACAACAACAACAGGGTAATAATAATAATGGTCCGCAACAACAACAACAACAGCAACCACAGCAGCAGCAGCAACAACAACCGCAATCAAATCAGAATGTTAGCAATACAAACGGTAAGCGAAACGGTGCGTAATTGAAATTGTTCGAATTTCTTTTAAATGATACTAATATTGCTACCCTTTCTCCCTCTTCCCGCACACCACTCCACTACATCATTTGTTGGTAAATTAGGCCCCTCCAATGAGAGTTTTTCCCTGTCGCAAACACAATCCATGAATTTCACACAAGCCCAACAACAACACCCGCAACAGCAGCAACAGCACCAGCAACAACAACAGCCGCAACAGCAGCAAGTTCCGCCCAATATGCGTCATCGTCAGACGCAAGCACAAGCAGCTGCTGCCGCTGCAGCTGCTGCCGCTGCCGCTGCGCAGGCAGCCGCCTCGAATGTCGTTGGTCCAGGTGGTAACAATACGAACATTTCATCCTCCTCCAGTGGTGGTGGCGGCCCAAATAATGGAAATACCGGTACGACAGGTCCAAACAATCAAACTGGTGGTATGATGAATCCACAACAGGGTAATGGAGGCCCTTCAGCCGGTGGTAGTCTAGGTGGGATGCCAGCTGGTATGAATGCTATGGGAGGACCTACTGGGTCGGGCGGCCTAAATCCCAGTTCAATGGGCGGTGCGGGCTTGACACAAGGTCTTAATGGTGTTGGTGTAGGTGTCGGAACTGGCAGTGGTGGGGGTATCAGTGGTCCTAATCAAATGGCGGGCATGGGAGGCATGGTGCCTCCAAATGCTACTGGACCAGTTGGCATGGGAGGCCCCGGCGGTATGATGATGGGTGGTCCGGGTAGTGGTCCTGCCATGAATATCAATCAGGCTAAATTCTTGCAACAGCAGCAAATGATGCGCGCCCAAGCAATGCAGCAGCAACATTTGAGTGGCAACCGGCCGCCTCCGCCCGAATACAAAGCAACCCAGGCACAGCTGATGCAGGCTCAAATGATGCAGCAATCTGTAGGCGGCGGACGCTTTCCGAACGCAGCAGCACAGGCAGCGGCTATGCGACGCATGACGCAGCAACCTATACCGCCATCGGGTAAGCACTATCCTCACGAAACGTTGCTTCGGTAAATATCCATTCTCATTTCTGTTTTCGTTTCCATTGCCGTTACAAGGTCCGATGATGCGACCCCAACATTCGATGTATATGCAACATTCCGGCCCTGGCGGACCATCGCGATCGGCCATGGGTCCCTATGGCGGACCGATGGGTCCTGGAGGACCTCAACAACGTCCGCCCAATGTTCAAGTGACGCCCGACGGAATGCCTATTGGTTCACAGCAAGAGTGGCGGCACATGATGATGTCCCAACAGCAACAAATGAACTTTAATGCGGGCCCTGGTGGCCCAATGCGACAAGGTCCAGGTGGCTTTGGTAGCGGTAAGTTTTCCCCTCGTAAGCATTCATCAATTTTAAGCATTCCGAAATTGAGTTCCTTCTCGAATGATGACATTGCTCCTTTTATAAACACAGGTGGCTTCATGTCCAACGCTGCTGGTCCGAACGGTGGTATGGGTGGTCCACAAAGTGCTGGTGGTCCTAATTCGGGAATGCAGTTATCTCCGGCACAGATGCAACAACAAATGTTGCGGCAACAACAAGCGGCAGCAGTGGCCGCCGCGGCACAGCAACAACAAAATCATTTGGCTCAACAGATGTTGGTCGCTTCGGGTGGCGGCGGTGGTGGTCCGGGTAGTGGTAGTGGACCGGCAAATGCTGGTAATTCCATGTCACAACAATCAGCGGTCATGATGCAACAAATGCTGCAGCAACAGCAACAACAGCAACAACAACAGCATCATCAACAACAACCTGGTGGGCAACAGAGTATGATGGCCCAGATGCAAATGGCTACGATGCATATGTCACAAACTCAGCAACTGGCAATGCAGCAACAACAGCAACAGTTCGTGCAGCAGGCGACGACGACAACAACTACACAACAGCAACACACGCAGATGATGCAAATACAACAGCAGCAATTGCAGCAACAACAAGTGGGTAGCATTGGTAGTGGCCCAGCCAGTAATAACGGCAATAACCTTGTTGGTGTCGGTGGCAATAGTGTCGGTGCGGCGACATCGTTGCATCAGCAGCAGCAACAGACGAGTGCGTCAAGTGCGTCTAGTGTTTGTGCCACTGCAACCACATCGATCAGTCAGACAATCAACTCGGTCGTTGCCAACTCGAATGATTTGTGTCTCGAATTCTTCGATAATCTGCCGGTAGATGGTAGCAATTTTTCAACGCAGGATCTGATCAATTCGTTGGATAACGATAATTTCAATATCCAGGATATTCTGCAGTAGAGCGAATTAAACAAAGAAAACATTAGGAGAAGTTGAAGCAGCTGTGGAAGGGGCTAGAGCTGCAAAAATGAGAAGTTGGGAATGGTGGAGAGACTGGTTTTTTGAGATTTTTGAGTTGCAAAATGAAAAAATCGAGGTCTTCGTTGATTTTTGTTTTCCTTGATGTCTATTCTAAGTCTTAAGAGCACATCTCGAGTATGCCTTACTCGTCTGATGACCCTCGAAATCGACATATGAAATGTACGAACCACAAAGACATTCCAAATTTGTTTTCGTTTTAAATGTTTGCGTTTTCGTTTTCAATATCGTTTTCAAGCCTTCTTTCACTACAGTAACCTTTCCTATAGCAAATACTCAAACCATAATATCAAATAATTTAGTTAGAAAAAATATCTGTGTGAAAAAAATATTAGTAATTGGGTATAGCTTCGGTTCACAGAAAACCACTTTATAAAATGGAATACACGAGATAATGAAACGTAAGCGCTTCCGGAATTCCCTTAATTTCTCAAAATGGAGTTAGCCAGATTTCTCACACTTTAATCTCATAAGACGTTGACCTTTCTTAAGGTCTGAACTTTAAAAAAACACAAAAAATATTGCAAAAATTATTATAGAAAACAATATATTTTACAACGTTTAATCACAGTATAATAGTTACTTTTATCAAAGACACAAACCCTAAGTATTCACAAGCCCCTCTTTTTGTTTGTTGCGTTTAAGAAAATCTTAAACGCCCCACCAGCGGCGTTAACATTACTTTAATTATCATTAACTTTTAAATTTATTTTGATTTGCCTTCAACAAGTTTGAGGAAACCACATTTTTAAAATATTTTATCTCGGTAAGCATTTTTTAAACATTCTCCCTCCTAGTGAGGACCTAAACCTTATTTCGCAAATTACACCCATTGTAATCGATGCGGATGTGGTGAGCAAATACTAAAGATCTTATTGAGAAGATTATAGCAAAAAATTATTTAAATTTCATTGAATTATTCTTGTAAATTATTTTAAAACTGTAGGAAAATTTAAATTGATATTTTTAATTAAAAAAACAAAATTATTTCAAAATATTCTTTTTGTTAACACATTGAATTAACTTTTACGATCATTATTTGACATTGTTTAAAATTTAAGAGCAATTTTTATTAGATATTTTTAATACAAATTTTTTAAATATTGCAAAGTTTAAAATCACAAAAGCAAAATAAATTAATTTAAATTTATATTTTTATTATAGATTCTAAGAAACTAAAAAACTGTTTCTTGTAAATAAGTCTCATACGTTTGTGTAAAATATATATCACTTCAATCAATAAAAACATTATGATTTTTTTTTTGTAAATTTACTTCAAATAATTTTTTAACGCATTGAACTTTTGCAACTCAAAGAAAAAGAACCTGATACGAAACCGCACCTCATTCAATTAAAAATAAAAATGTATTAAAAAATTATGTTTTAATATAATAAACATAAAAACAAGACAAGAATAAAAGCCGGTATGATGAAATTATTTGTAATTTTAAAATAAATTATTAAAAAAACCACAAAAACAAACAAATCGAAAACAAACAAAAAATCAGTGATATTTTTTTGTGTATTTTTATTTTCTTTTGTATAATGTATTTAAACGTAGAAAAAACAACTTAACAATAGTAAGCAACAAAAACAACAACAGCGAAGGATCACAAAAATGTAAAAACAGACATATTTTTCATTGGTTTTTGTTTTGTAATTATTTATTGAATTTTTTATTACTTTTGTAATGAATATTATTTCTGCTTATTATTAATTATTATAATGTTTATCAATACTTATGGTGTTATCATATGTTTGTAACAACATATTTTTATAAAATAAATTCGTAACATTTATATGAGTTTTTACCGCATTTCTTCAGAAAATTTCATCGAATTTTAAAAAATTAAAAGTGTTTAAATTTTGTTATGCTCTTCTAAACAATTTTAATAATAATAAATTTCAGATACTATGAATCTTTTATTTTTTTAATATTTTTTTATTCTAAAACAACTGAAAAGTTGTTTTCAACATTGTCATTTTTTATCATGTAGTTTATTGATGTTTTAAAATTTTATTTATTTATTTCATTAATTCCCTAAATATTGTATTTTGTATTCAATTTGTTTTTCTTTTTTCTTTTTTTGTATCTTGCGCCACGCCATTTTCCAAAATGTTGAAACTTATTTCTTATTTTTTAAACTTGTTTGAGAATTTTTGCCCGTCAGTTGATTCTCCAGCAAATTTATTATATTTTTACGAGGTGATTCTCTTATTGCAATTCTTCTGATATAACATAAAAGTAATTATATAGTAATGTCATAATTCTCAGAATTTATTTTGTAATTAATTTTTAACTTTTTCAATTATTTATGAAATTCTATCCTATTGAAAATATATAGCCTTTTTATTTTTATACTCCAAATTATTTTAAACCATTTTACTTTCTTGCATTTTTAGAACATTTACTTAAAACATTTATTATAAAGTAATCTCAAGTTTTTTATAATAATTCATATTGTTATGTCTTTTACTTTACCACATATTATTTTCCATTTTATGAAACTTAAATTCAAAACTCCGTTTTTATACTTATTTCCGACTGTTTTTAATTTCAAGCCTATAAACGACCTTGCATACAATTTTACATATACTTATACATAATATAATATAATATATATAATAAAAAATTCGAAGACATTTTAGAATTTATTAATTTGATCATAAAAACAATATTTAAAAAATCAATTATCGTATAGCAGAAAAATATCTACACTTTAAAAATATAAAAACCAAAATCTCAGACAAAAATTTCAAAGAAACCTGTATAGAATATTACTTTTTTGCAGTTCTTTTTCTACTTTAGTTAGAAGTTAGAATCAAAATACACACACACACAAAGGATATTCAACATTCTCTTATAAGTAGCACTTAATTATCAATCTATCTTTAAGTTAAAATTAGTTTTAAATTTAAACGAAGAGCCGAAATTATTTCAAAAATCATCAAATCCAATTAAAAAGTTACTTAAACTTAAGCACTAAAATTAACATTATGAATGGAAAACGAGAACAAACAACAGCAACCATAACCATGACCATAATCAAACCAACCAAAAGTGTTTAAATAAAAATAAAAACCACAAAAATACACTTTTCCAAATTTGAGAATAATTATTTTAAAACAATCTTTCTTTTTCCTATATGGACCGGAAACGATGACAAACTGTCGTTTATGAGAAAATTTTAAATACAATAACCAGATCGCATAACAGCAAATTAATTAGGAGTAATTAATTAGAAGTAGGAAAGGCTAGGGTCAATAATAAGAAAGAAGAAATTACCGAAAGTAAGAAAAAAAATTAAAGGGAAAGATATATTTGTTATAATTTATGGAATGAATTTATTGAAAAACAAGTCAAAAAAATTATAAATATAAATATAAATAAATAAATAATTGAGTATATATATATATATATATATATATATATATATATATATATATATATATATATATATATATATATATATATATATATATATATATATATATATATATATATATATATATATATATATATATATATATATATATATATATATATATATATATATATATATATATATATATATATATATATATATATATATATATATATATATATATATATATATATATATATATATATATATATATATATATATATATATATATATATATATATATATATATATATATATATATATATATATATATATATATATATATATATATATATATATATATATATATATATATATATATATATATATATATATATATATATATATATATATATATATATATATATATATATATATATATATATATATATATATATATATATATATATATATATATATATATATATATATATATATATATATATATATATATATATATATATATATATATATATATATATATATATATATATATATATATATATATATATATATATATATATATATATATATATATATATATATATATATATATATATATATATATATATATATATATATATATATATATATATATATATATATATATATATATATATATATATATATATATATATATATATATATATATATATATATATATATATATATATATATATATATATATATATATATATATATATATATATATATATATATATATATATATATATATATATATATATATATATATATATATATATATATATATATATATATATATATATATATATATATATATATATATATATATATATATATATATATATATATATATATATATATATATATATATATATATATATATATATATATATATATATATATATATATATATATATATATATATATATATATATATATATATATATATATATATATATATATATATATATATATATATATATATATATATATATATATATATATATATATATATATATATATATATATATATATATATATATATATATATATATATATATATATATATATATATATATATATATATATATATATATATATATATATATATATATATATATATATATATATATATATATATATATATATATATATATATATATATATATATATATATATATATATATATTTAAAAGATTTATCCATTATTTTTTTGAAATTGCTTTAAATTATTGTTTTTATTGGATTAAATATTTTATGCTTTTTGTTTACTAAGTTTTGATTAAATTTCATTTTTTCAAAATATTCCTAATTTTATCGCTTTATTTTGTTTCCTAAAAAATTAGTCCTCTTATGTTGTTTATTTTTATAAATTACTAAAAATAAGTCACAACAACAAAAACAATGATTTTGTATACTTTAATAAACGATTGCAAATATAATATTTTGTAAATATCAGAAAAAAGAAAATAATGTATTTTTATTTTAATTTTGTAAGTACTTTATTTTATTTTATTTATTACTTTTTGTGTTTTAATTATACGTCTGCTTTAAATAAATTCGAAAGAGATTCTGATAATGATCGCACATGCACGTAAGGGTGAATTTTTAAAATTTTAGAAAATATTTAACAAGTAATAGGTTTAGATGTTTACACAAAAAACTATTAAATGGGTTTTGTAAGAAGTGTCCGTCCCTTTGGAAAACTGAAATGTTTTTTCGTACATTTTACATTTTTATATATATTTTTTGTCAAATGAAACCTGATTTTTTTAACAGTGTACGTCGAAGTTCTCTCATGCACCCTGATATTTTCTATTAAGACCTGACCTGACCTGACCTGACTCATTACTCTTGACAAGAGTTGCCACTTAACACGCTTTTCCTAAAATTTATTTAAATACAAAAAGTCCAAACAATATTTATCGGATTTTTGTCAGTTATTAAAAAGGTGTGACTATCAATTAACTTAGTTCAAAACTAAAATTCGTTTATGAATTATTTAATTAAAATTGTATAATTAAGCGATAGCGTTTATGAGAAGCAATAGAATAAAAACAAAAAAGTACGATGATCTGTAACCAATTAAACAATATATATATAGTCTCCTCGTCTATTTTTTGTTCGTTTCCATAATTTTGTTAACGTGTAACAATTTTTAAAAATTAGAAATTTATGAGATAACCGGCATACGTCTGGTTTGTATGAAATTGGACCGTATTGAGGAAAGTAATAAGAAAACTGCCACGAGATTTTTCATTTTATTGAACATTTTAATAGTGTTAGGTATAATTATTAAGATCCC
>OZ016505.1:20770195-20791554 GCA_963966595.1 Physocephala rufipes | reverse complement strand
ATATATATATATATATATATATATATATATATATATATATATATATATATATATATATATATATATATATATATATATATATATATATATATATATATATATATATATATATATATATATATATATATATATATATATATATATATAATATATATATATATATATATATATATATATATATATATATATATATATATATATATATATATATATATATATATATATATATAATATATATATATATATATATATATATATATATATATATATATATATATATATATATATATATATATATATATAATATATATATATATATATATATATATATATATATATATATATATATATATATATATAATATATATATATATATATATATATATATATATATATATATATATATATATATATATATATATATATATATATATATATATATATATATATATTATATATATATATATATATATATATATATATATATATATATATATATATATATATATATATATATATATATATATATATATATATATATATATATATATATATATATATATATATATATATATATATATATATATATATATATATATATATATATATATATATATATATATATATATATATATATATATATATATATATATATATATATATATATATATATATATATATATATATATATATATATATATATATATATATATATATATATATATATATATATATATATATATATATATATATATATATATATATATATATATATATATATATATATATATATATATATATATATATATATATATATATATATATATATATATATATATATATATATATATATATATATATATATATATATATATATATATATATATATATATATATATATATATATATATATATATATATATATATATATATATATATATATATATATATATATATATATATATATATATATATATATATATATATATATATATATATATATATATATATATATATATATATATATATATATATATATATATATATATATATATATATATATATATATATATATATATATATATATATATATATATATATATATATATATATATATATATATATATATATATATATATATATATATATATATATATATATATATATATATATATATATATATATATATATATATATATATATATATATATATATATATATATATATATATATATATATATATATATATATATATATATATATATATATATATATATATATATATATATATATATATATATATATATATATATATATATATATATATATATATATATATATATATATATATATATATATATATATATATATAAATGCACGTGTGTTTAATCGTTTAATCGAGACAGGTTTTGCGCGTGTGTAAATATGTTGGTCAACAATTGTTAAACATGGCTAAAAGGTAAACGATCTGAACAAACAAAACTACTAAATAATGTGTCATTACACTTATTCTACCGTCCGTCGCCCCACCCCCTTACGCAACTTGTTTCTGGCTTGATTTTAACCACAGCAGATACATTTTGGGGCAGTTAAATTATTGTCAATCTGTTGTTGCCACTGATTATGATGCTGTTGCTCTTAATAACGTTGTTGTTGTTGCTGCTGTTAGAGCTGAAATTTGGTGCACATACAATGTATGTATGTATATATATGCAGTTGTGTGTGAGGGGGTGTTGTCTGCGTAAGGTGTCGTTTTTGTTTGTTTGTTTAATTTGAGCCTTCGCAGTATTTGTTGCACAGCCAGAAATTGCTAGAATCATATCACGCCCACTCATTAAAGCAATCTAATTTGTAAAAGCAACAACATCGAAACAACGTCCAAAGGAGGCAATTTATTTTATAATCACTGCAATCCTAACTGAAACAAGTAAGAAGGCTAACTTCGGCGTGGCCGAAGTTTATGTACTTTACCCCATAATATAAAAATTATTGGTAGCCAGTGGGCGGTTCTTTCTAAAATTGCATTTCCCTTTCTGGGTTAATTTGGATCTACTAACTCATCTTCAACACGACTTTTCTCAAAAAGGTACACACATTGCATAGTGGGCATGCTGCGCCCATTTACTCTGGATATAATGTCCAACATCCATAAAATTTGAGCATCAAAATCCCAATCGAAATTGAAAAATTGGGGCTTTACAATTTGATTTTAAATGAAGCGTGACACTGTTGCGATTTTGCCCATTTTCAATACCACTTAAGCTTATTAAGATAGTCATTTCATAACGACAGCTCTGTGCGTTCTTTTACAATTGTGATTTCCAGCGACAGATGGATATACGGGCAGATGGACAAACGGAAAAACAGATAGACGAACAGGCGGACCTAAATGTCTATATCGACTTAGGAAGTGATTTTGAGCAAAAATGTACATACTTTTCTACACTCGCCTATTTCCACATCCTACTTTAATGCGTTACAAGCAGAAAAACGAATTAATGCTACCTCATCGCTTCGGGTGTAGGGTATAAAAGCATCTAACTCAAAAACCAATGAATCAATATAACTGTTTAAGTATGAAACTGTACCTATCAGACTTACAATCCTGCAATCCTTTCCATGAAAGCTGGAATACGGTAAGTCTTATAAAAGACAAGAATTCGTGGGAGACAGGATTTCGTGGAAAACAAATTTCGTCCTATTTTGTTTATATAAGGAGCCCTTGTGTTAACATAAGTCTTCGGAACCGAGTTGATGGGTACAGTTTATCATGTAAGTAGTTTTTATTTATAAGTTCTACGCATGGGGCGAACAGTGTCCGTACCATGTATCAAGTAATCCTAAATTCATCAATAAAGTCATTCTTTCTAAAAACCTCAATTGTTCGGTCGTGCAAAATATAAGTTCGGTGAAAAATATAAGATTTTTCAATAACAAATCATATAACTAAGGGAATGATTATATCATACGATAATTAAAAATATATTCTTTTCTCTATCGTGACTTTGATATCCTGAGATTTCAAATTATTGCAGAGTTTGGTTTTCGAATTATTATGATTTTATAATAAATAAAAGGGAGACATAACGGAAGTGTTACATTAGTTCAGAAAGAAATCAACTAATGGCCCTTGCAGATATGTAAATATGTACGTGTGTGCTGAACTACTAAAATGTCAACATATGTCATTTATACATACTTGACATATTGACATGTGATGTTGCAGCGAGTAATCGAAAGATAAGCTTTTCACAAAAAATACCCTCTTCTCACTATCTCTCTTAATTTCTCTATATCTCTCTCTTGGTAGAGTTAACAAGAGAGTTTGAACAAGAGAGTTTGAGAGAGTGAACAAAAACGTATTTGTGGGCGGGTAGAAGAAATGAAATTAATGCAGAAAATTCAGCCAGTGCGAAAATTTTTGGTTGCAAGGATTCTTACATTTTTCTTCTAAAAAATTAGGAGGAAGAGAGGAATAGATATAGCAATAACTTTAATTTACAAATGAATTTTGGAGATTTTTTTAGAATTATTTAAAAAAGTGAGTAGTAGTAGTTATCTGCTTTTTCTCGTCTGAAAATAAAATGGGAGGAAGGCAAATTACGGGAATCATCAGCCATATACCATCCGGCATAAGGGATAATGTCATTCCCTAACTGATTATCAACCAATCCTGTTGGAAAACTTAATGAACTTCAGATTCAGAATGGATTGATTCAGTCCAATAACATGACTCAAAAAAATCAACACAGTTTAAGCACAGCACCAATACGAACAGCAATTAAAACACATAATCTGAACATGATTATCGTCTAATTGTTCATTGAAGTATTGCTGGGTGGAAACTCTGCAATTTTGTAAATGTGGCACGGCCATCAAATCTCACACTTCCCACTTTTCGCCAAAAACAGACACTATGGACAATCGAAGGCTTAAAATGAATGCAATTTACCTCGGGTTTGCGCTCGTAGCACCGAACTGAATTTTATAGAATTTTAAATTTTTCGCTTAATATTCTATTGGATGGAATTTACACTACCCACATTTTGCTAAAAAATCCGGTATAACGTTATCTTTCAAAATAAACTGAACGTTTCTCCGCGTAGGAAATGATACCTTTCAAACGACACGAGGCATACACGATGAACATATGATTCGCGGATGTTTCACGTATGACTCTGTAATATAGCTTTTAAAATTAATGTTTAAATTTGGACTTTCCTTTTTTAAACGAAACAAAATTATTGAAGATAGGAAAAAACGAGAAAGGAATATATTAAAAAGGAAGAGGCATAAATTGAAAGCGAACAAACTCAAGAAACGATATTGAAGCCATAAAAATAAAATAATAAGAAAATCTTTTTTATAAATGCTACAGAAGTTAAACAATGTTTAAAGTATTTCTTGATGAATTTCTAAAAAAGCAGAGAGAAAATTTTGAAAGGAAATCATGCCAAGTCGTCACACGAAGGAGTTACTCGAGCTAAATTCTAAATATAAGATAAATATATTTCTATCTCTTTTCAATCGAAATGCGATCTCCTATGCGAGGAAAATTTAAGACGAGATTCTATATTAAATCTCATCAGATCTCAATTTTACGAATATCAGAGGTCGGTCGTTGTTTAATTGTCTTTTGTTTCTCTTTCTCATTCTTCCTATTCGGTTTCTCCCTTTTGATTCTTTTTCTCCCTTCATCTATCTTCTCGTAGACGAGATTGTGATAAATTTTATTAACTGTTGCCAACATTTCAATAACGGTACTGTAGTTGTAAATGTTGTCGTTGAGGAACTTATTGTTAGCACACTAAATATATATAATGTTGCAATAGAGAGAAGTGTTGCGATAATTGGATACAAAATACTCACAACATGCAACAACAATAACAATAACAGCAAAGCCATAACAACAGAAGCAACAGCAACAACAGCAACAACATAGGTCCATAATAATTTTAATTTACAGCCAATATAATTACTTAATTTTCTACTGCGCTTATGACTTTTCTCTTTACTGTACTTTTTATTCTCGTTCTGGCTCTCTCACTCTATTTTGTGCTTCCTCGCTTTTCTAGTTCACCTGCCAAAACGAACGGCGCAATTAATTGTAATTTTCTTAAAAGACCTATCACAGAATTCAAAAGCGAAAACTTATCGTTAAGGTTTAAGGAGTGCGAGAAAGAGAGGGAGTGGGAAGAAGAGAGTCAGTCGAAGAGAGAAATAGGAAGGCAAATAAACAATGAATGAAGTGAATTAATAGCCCACGAATAAATTAAAACAAGTAATAGTGCGCTAATTTCGGCCTGGTCGAAGCTCATACACTCATACCCACAACAAAAATGTACGCCTATTTTTGGAATTGTAATTTTGACCTAAATCGTTAATTCGAATGTAAGACTTTATTTTAAAATTCGCCGCGCAAGCTAAAGTATTGAGCTATTACCACCCACTTTTAGGAATATGTTTTCAACCGAAACGCTTCATTCGATAACGTTGTTAAAACTTCAAGATCGCTTTTAGGTCTGAGAAATTGAACTATAAACACGAATTAATTGTTATTTACTAACAAATACACAGACCGATAAGCAGATAGACAGGCAGACAGGACTAAAACGGCTCGGGAGATGAATCAGAGCCAGAATATATACGATGCATTAAATCGGAAGCATAAACCTAATATGCTCTAACCTTCGGGTGTGGGATATAAAAAATAGAGCTATTACATAAATTCAAAAAAGAGAAAAATATTAAGACGAAACATGTAAGAGAGAGGGAAAAATAGGCTAGTAATAATAATGGTAATGACAGCGACGCAACAGCGACAGCAAGCGACAACAACAGAGCAACTACAAAAGCAACAAAGCCAGAAAACATTTGACCCTAAAATTAAATTCAGTGCGAAAATAAATGAAATCGACGAAGGCAAAATCAAAAGCAATAGCGGCACTGCCGGGACTGCACCTAATCTTCCGAGGTCGCACGAATTATGTAAAAAAATTGTTTTGTAAATTAATGTAATCGCGCTTGTTTTTTTAAATTTCAAAATACTGCGCATTGTTTTTCATTGATTTTTCTTAATTATTTCGTAATTTGGTAACAGCGAATGCGATTAACAAATTAATATTTTATTAAGTAGAAATTACATTTAATTTTAGCAAGTAGCGAAACTTCAGAAATGTCCTTTTAATTTTATTTTATGTCGATGGGTTTAAGAATAAATCGCAGACTTTTTAAAACTTTCCGGGTTTCGGGATTCATTTTATTGATTTGATAAAGAGAGAGAGAGAGAGAGAGAAAGAGAAAGAGAGAAGGGCATGTAGGAGATGGACACAGAAGAAGAGAAGGACGCAAGTTGTCAACGAGTGCTAGGAAAACTCAACTCTCGGAATAAACAATCAAAAGCGAGAACTCGGTTGAAGCGTCGATAGCAATTTGCAAGAACAACAACGAAAAAAAAAAACAAAAATACCAACAAAAATAATAACTGCAACAAAAAAATAACGGCATTGACAACAGCAACAACTGATAATGACAAAATTTACGCGTTCTTGACATGAAAGCTAACGAAGCAAACGAGCCAGCGAGCGAACAAGCTAGTCCCCATAAAGCGAATAACAAATCAGCCTACAGCAACAACAACAACAACAACAGCAGCAAGAACATAAACAACAACACCGCATCGACCAACTAGCTAACCAACCGTACCTTTAAATATGTAGTGAAAATTAATATTAATTACGTACAAAATAGTTTTCGTTGGCGATATCAGTAATTGTCACGAAAATAAACAGCAATAACAAACAAGTAAGAACGCTAGCTGCGGCCTGGCCGAAACTCGTATACCTTACAGACGTAATATTAATTGATGTCTAAATAGCAATATCCACGGGACGGAACACGTCCATTTTTTAAAGTTAACATCTTAGACAGTAAACTTTAAAATACAATTCTAACTTGAAGTTTTCTTTACAAACTGAGTAACTGATCTGTAAACAAGGATAAACTTGCATAGCCCTTAAGAAGTGGGTGTTTCAAAATCCCTATTAAGCTCACTTTGAACACAAAGAGGTCTATAGAGGCAGAAAATATATGTAAAAGACCTCTTGCAGACATCGTTCCCATATCGTTAAGACCATAGCCACTAGTGGGCGGATAACACCCATTTGCGAGAGCCTTTGCCATAAATAGTGAACTCGTGTATAAAATCTTACTTTCAAATACCCAGCAAGTTAAAACAATGAGCTATACAAGTGAGCTTAGCACAGATATCGCCCATTTTAAAGAAAGCGAAGGTTGGGAGAATAGAGAATATTCTTGCGAAATTTCAAGACAATGGTTAGATTCGTTCTCCAGTAATCGTAATTTTTCATTGTGGAGGGGCACCGCCCGCTTTTAGGAATATATTTTGATATAACTGTTTTATTAAGACTTCGCTAAAATCTGAGAAACTTAATTACGAACACAAATTTAATTATGAACATTTAATTTTAAATACGATGCAGCCTATAACGACAAAGAATATTAATGTCGAATTTCATGTGGACAGACAGAGGGAAAGACAGAAAGGCGGTAGGACAGACATGGCTAAATTGCTTCAGGAGATAATTCTAAGCAAGAAAGCGTTCACTTTAATGCGTTACAAACGGAAGAAGTAAGTGAACATATCTGTTCCCCTCAAGTGTAGGGTACAAAAAGTCATGAGATTATAAATGTGATATATTATATCATGCGACTCATGCGACATAATATCGCATAGTAAAAATGGCACACCGTCACGTTGTGAAAATTTGGACTTTATTAATGATTTCCTTGTTTTTTAAAAGGGCTTGAGGAGAGCCGTATCGGCTGGTTACTTTCTAAACGAATATTACCAAAAATTTGTGGAGTATTCAAAAGTATTTGAATGGGGCGGGATGGGCCTTGCAGTCCAATCGGCCTGATTTTATCAACGGTTTTCAACTCAGAAAGGACGTAAAGATAATTGCATACAAGTGACTCATTCATTTCTAAATTATCGAGGCAAAACTAAGTGGAATTTTTCAAAACTTAGAATTTTAATTTATCAATATTAATTATAAATTAATAAAAATTCAATCGAAATTTATAACGGATTCCTTTCAAGGAAATGACGGAATCTTTTATTCTCACTCTTATAATTCGTTTTATGCGCAGATTGTGTAAAGGCAATAAACAAATTTATAATAATTGGCAATAGACATAAAAGAACCATAAAAGATTAAAATGTTCTTGCTAAAGAAAATTCAAAAGCAGAATTTTTCTCTGCATCTAGCTTTCTCTTTCTGGCTTAATTGCTATCCTATTTCTAACATTGTTTTCTCTGTCTATCATTTGCTGTCCCCTCGTTTATCTTTCTTCTTCTTCTTCTTCTTTATATTTTCCTTCTTGGTGCAAATGCAATCAATGCTAATGCAATTGAAAAATGAAAATTGCAATCTGCAGAGTTGCCCAGTTCGTGATATTAATTCAATTAAAGCAGAAAAAAAGGAAGAAAATAATAAATAATTCTAAAGAAACAAAAATTAGTTAAGGAAAAACATACTAAAAAAGTAAGTAATTGAAGAAGAACAAGAAACGAAAATGGGGTATTCCAGATTCAACACTAAGAGAGAGAGACAGAGAGAGAGAGAGTCTTTCTCGAAAATTATTCTCTAAATTTCAAAATTTAATTTAGCTCAAAAACTACATTACTTCAGTTCAGAAAAAGCTGAAAATTTATTTATAATCAATAAAAGTAAGAAATCAAGAAAGAAAAACAACGATAAAATTAAAAATCTAGCTATTAAAAAACATATTATTTCTTGTACGTAAGCGCTAGAATAAGAATAGAAATGTAAAGGAATGTAAAAGTTGTAAACTAAAAATAAAATAAATAAATGCCATAACGATTCGTCATCAGTCGTCGTCAATCGATAAAGCAAATTGTTTAACAGCAGAAGTAAAACACAAAAATAACTAAATCATAAAAATATTCTTCTCTGATATAATACCGTATTATTCAATTAAAAAGAAACATATCAAAAAACATACACAATATTTTCGTCGGTATGAAACTCGAGAAGAATTCAACACTCGTTCACTGAGTATTTGAGCCAGAGATATAATTCACTATAGAAATTTTGAGGTGAATTCTGAAAACGCGGTCGACTATTACACGAACAGCTCGAACCGGTTAGCTTGATCTCAAACGATTGTCATGATAGTGATCATCACTATTGTCATTTTCAAATCAGCAAGAATATCACAAATAAAAGTAGCGTTTAATTTGTTGTTTAAATTCCGAGAGTATCAGTATTCAGTATTGTTAATCAGATTGGGAAATAAACCATGAGAGTTAGTGTAGCGGCAGTTGTAATTGCTGTCGGTCGTTGTTGTTGTAATCGTTCCCTGTGCATGGATTGTTGAATACTAAAGGTTGTTTACGATTTACATTTAATTTACATTTAAAATAGAATTGAATAGACATAAAAACAACAACTGCAGCAGCAGCGACAATAACAACGATCAATACAGACAAAGAAGTAATAAATTAGCATTTAATAAAGATTACATTGAATATGTTATGTTCAATCGTAATAACTGTTATTACTTGATTCCTTGATATTCGTCGAAATGTTGAATTCTCCTTTCGATTTTGGTTTCTCTTCGAGGTATTAATTATTTGTTTTTCTGAGACAATAAGAACTGTTATCTTAAGTTGCAGGATGTTTTGGACCGTCACGTTGTGAAAATTTGGACTTTATTAATGATTTCCTTGTTTTTTAAAAGGGCTTGAGGAGAGCCGTATCGGCTGGTTACTTTCTAAACGAATATTACCAAAAATTTGTGGAGTATTCAAAAGTATTTGAATGGGGCGGGATGGGCCTTGCAGTCCAATCGGCCTGATTTTATCAACGGTTTCCAACTCAGAAAGGACGTAAAGATAATTGCATACAAGTGACTCATTCATTTCTAAATTATCGAGGCAAAACTAAGTGGAATTTTTCAAAACTTAGAATTTTAATTTATCAATATTAATTATAAATTAATAAAAATTCAATCGAAATTTATAACGGATTCCTTTCAAGGAAATGACGGAATCTTTTATTCTCACTCTTATAATTCGTTTTATGCGCAGATTGTGTAAAGGCAATAAACAAATTTATAATAATTGGCAATAGACCTAAAAGAACCATAAAAGATTAAAATGTTCTTGCTAAAGAAAATTCAAAAGCAGAATTTTTCTCTGCATCTAGCTTTCTCTTTCTGGCTTAATTGCTATCCTATTTCTAACATTGTTTTCTCTGTCTATCATTTGCTGTCCCCTCGTTTATCTTTCTTCTTCTTCTTCTTCTTTATATTTTCCTTCTTGGTGCAAATGCAATCAATGCTAATGCAATTGAAAAATGAAAATTGCAATCTGCAGAGTTGCCCAGTTCGTGATATTAATTCAATTAAAGCAGAAAAAAAGGAAGAAAATAATAAATAATTCTAAAGAAACAAAAATTAGTTAAGGAAAAACATACTAAAAAAGTAAGTAATTGAAGAAGAACAAGAAACGAAAATGGGGTATTCCAGATTCAACACTAAGAGAGAGAGACAGAGAGAGAGAGTCTTTCTCGAAAATTATTCTCTAAATTTCAAAATTTAATTTAGCTCAAAAACTACATTACTTCAGTTCAGAAAAAGCTGAAAATTTATTTATAATCAATAAAAGTAAGAAATCAAGAAAGAAAAACAACGATAAAATTAAAAATCTAGCTATTAAAAAACATATTATTTCTTGTACGTAAGCGCTAGAATAAGAATAGAAATGTAAAGGAATGTAAAAGTTGTAAACTAAAAATAAAATAAATAAATGCCATAACGATTCGTCATCAGTCGTCGTCAATCGATAAAGCAAATTGTTTAACAGCAGAAGTAAAACACAAAAATAACTAAATCATAAAAATATTCTTCTCTGATATAATACCGTATTATTCAATTAAAAAGAAACATATCAAAAAACATACACAATATTTTCGTCGGTATGAAACTCGAGAAGAATTCAACACTCGTTCACTGAGTATTTGAGCCAGAGATATAATTCACTATAGAAATTTTGAGGTGAATTCTGAAAACGCGGTCGACTATTACACGAACAGCTCGAACCGGTTAGCTTGATCTCAAACGATTGTCATGATAGTGATCATCACTATTGTCATTTTCAAATCAGCAAGAATATCACAAATAAAAGTAGCGTTTAATTTGTTGTTTAAATTCCGAGAGTATCAGTATTCAGTATTGTTAATCAGATTGGGAAATAAACCATGAGAGTTAGTGTAGCGGCAGTTGTAATTGCTGTCGGTCGTTGTTGTTGTAATCGTTCCCTGTGCATGGATTGTTGAATACTAAAGGTTGTTTACGATTTACATTTAATTTACATTTAAAATAGAATTGAATAGACATAAAAACAACAACTGCAGCAGCAGCGACAATAACAACGATCAATACAGACAAAGAAGTAATAAATTAGCATTTAATAAAGATTACATTGAATATGTTATGTTCAATCGTAATAACTGTTATTACTTGATTCCTTGATATTCGTCGAAATGTTGAATTCTCCTTTCGATTTTGGTTTCTCTTCGAGGTATTAATTATTTGTTTTTCTGAGACAATAAGAACTGTTATCTTAAGTTGCAGGATGTTTTGCAGAATCGAGATAAAACTAATATCTGTTTGTTGAGTAAATCTCTTTATATTATCGCATATAAATCTTAAAAATATTTTCAAATTAAATGGCATTAAAGATTTCGATCGCTGCAAACTTCCCGCCCATAAATAAAAGATTATTCCCTGCGATAGTAAGGCTTGCTTCGATAATCACACCCTGTTTTGTGCGATGTGGAAACAAGTTGTAGTATGAAAACTAATTAATAATGATATACACCAAAACGTACTTTGCAAATTAAATGCACTGAAGGAAGCAAAATTTGTTCTCTTCAAGACTGGCAACGCTATTCGTTGAAGGGTAGCAATTAGCAATAAATCCTTATCACACAAAATGGGCACGTTTCTTCCAGACTGGTATTTTGTATATTCTGCCTATCTCCTTCTTCCTCATGCTGGGCCATTCACATAATTCATACATTTTATCAACATAAAATATTCCATAAAAGATACAAAAAATAACGTTCAAAGAGATTTTCCATTACGAAATAGAAGTAAACTCTCACTCAGGCAAAGATATAAGAAAAGTAAAGAATAAACAAGTAATTTTTGGTTCCAAAATTTGAAAAAAGACAGAAGACGAAGAGCAACAACAATAATAAATAACCAGGAAAGAAGAAACTCAACCGACTGAATAGTCAGTTCAAAAAGGATTCTTCCCATTGTCGGAAATATCTCTGGGAGGGAATTAGTGGAAGAGCGAATATGTGTGATGAAGGTTATGTACGGATGGGAAAAACACACACACACACATACAGATGTTTGTGTATGTTTTTTTATTGTTTGCCAGTGTCCATGAGTGTGTGTGCATGTTTGCACGCTTGTAATTTAGAAAATGATTATAATGCGGGCTATGTGAAACTAAACGACAAAGGTTTTTGGCATTAGCTCTTTGAAAATACATTTATGTACCTTAGAATGTTTGTGTGCTTGAGTGTATATGGGTAGCCTGCCTTTTTTTTGCGTGCACAATAACGTAAAGTTATGTTACCTTTGAGAAAAGACATTAAACTAAAATGGCACGAACAAACTAAATCATCAAAATTAATTCATTAACTTTGAATATAATTCATTATTAATGAAAGTAAAATTACTGCAGAGAGGAAAGAAATAGGAAGAAGATGTCAATGCGACCAAATTGTATTTTTAAGCAATAATATGCGATAACTCTTTTCTGAAGTGAATTCTCTTTAAAATCGTAATAACTGCTTTGCAGTTTTTTGAGGGAAAAATCAGAAGCATTTTAAGAATTTCGAATAGTATCGACTTATGAAAATATGACTTCGACTTGACTAAATCATTTAGCGCATATTTAGTTAAAAATATAAATATCGAGTTTAATACATTTTACAGTATTTCGCGGCATAAAACGTCAGACTAAAAAAAATGGAACAAACAAGTAAATAGCTTTACACTTCTTTTTCAGCAAGACAGAGCTTTCTTAGTGCTTAAAGTGCTTATCTCATTGATTCAGAAAGAATAATCCATTATTCGTGTTTTGGTTTTTTTCATTTTACAATTACAAAAATCATATTTTTTACGGTGTACCTGAAAGAGAAAGAACTATATAAACTTGAGAGTGAAAAGGCCGCAGGAGAACAGCGTTTACTAAAGCGCATGTTAAAATGGTTTTCAGCAAAAAATGCAAAAACCTTCTCTCTTTTGTTTCTTTCTCTTTTATTTCGGCAAAATCATTTTCCGCTCTCTTAAACAACGAGGGGATACTCGGGAAACTGATTCGTACTGTCATGGGGTGCCAAAATTTTGGGGCTCATGTTAACGGCAGCGGCAGCAGCGTATTCATCAGAGTTGCCAACAACAAAATTATTTATAAATTTATGAAATATTTTAAAATTTTATCGCACAATAAAATATCTAAAATATAGCACATAAAAACGATTAAAATTTTTGTTTGCGTAAAGAAATATTATTTTATGAATTAAACACACGCTTATTATTTATTAAAAATTAAACATGTTTTTGGTGAGACTTGGTGAGTTTGTGTGTGTGTGTAAATACTACACCGTACACAAGGCACTTACACACAAGCGGATGTATATCCATACATATATACATTTATAGGTAAATATATATTAAAAAATCTCTTGTTTGTGCCGGTTTTTGTTTTAAATTATGTTTTGATGAGTGTTTCGTCAATGAAAAAGTTCTGAAGAAATGAAATTCAATTAAAAAAAAAGATCATAATCACCTTAACGCACGTCATCTCCATCAGTGAGAGAATTCTAATTAAAAGAAATTAATTGCTACTCAAGGAATATGAAGGGAAAAACGAAAATGGAAATAAATTTTCAAACCAAATTATATTAAACATTTTCGAGTTGTCAAGTTAGTTATACCATAAATATATTTTAAAACATTCACCCATCTAGTAAGAGAATTACTTAAGATTTCAATTAATTTCTGTAGTAAAACCTTAGCAAACCGGCAAACAGAATGAGAGGGAGGGTGAGAAGAGATGAAATAAAGATATAAGAATAATGAATACAAAGTCAAAAGCATGATTTTGCACCAGCGCTCATGCGCACCTCATTGATCGTGATCCTACCTACACCAAACGCATCCATCGTTCCAACAAACGACATCGTTCCAACATCGGGAAGAAATCTCTTTTGATGTCTTTGATTTTTCTGTGCTTCTTTTTCTTCTGCTTCTTTCATAAACTGATTCTCGCATTTTGTAAAACAAACCGCTTCGATGCAGAAGCTTCCGATGCATATTTTGTAGCAACAACAACATGACAACAACATGACATGACAATAACATGGAGAACAACGATAGTGTCGGCACCACCTTTTTTTATTTCTTTGCCGAAATAAGTAACAAATCCACAAAAAGCTTAAAGAGAGCAGAGGAAATGCGATAAAATGAGAATAGAAATCACTGGCAAAGAATGAACTAAAACAAATGTTAATTTTGAAGGGGTTACCATCGTTCCTCGAAACATTGATTGCACAATCCGTTAATCGAAGACTAATTTTCTTGTTAAATTAATTTTTTAAAGCCTTCAAACAATTTCATTTTAATTAAATGAAAAGATATCTATCTCGAGAGAGAGGTTTTTATAAAAGGCATTAATGTCAAATCCGAATATCCAAAGTCAAAGGCTTTCAAAAGCGTAATTTTGCTTGAATAATCGCACGGAAGTTATTTAAATCTCATAAAAAATTCAGATTGGTAACCGCGTCGTTTCTACTTGTACGATTGAGAGAACAAGAGAAAGAAATTGATAGATGACATCCACCACTTTTGATTTGAACTCTGCTTTACTGAGAGGATGAGAAGCAAAAGCTTTTCGGAACAAATGGCCCAACCATGGCGGTTATATAATATTTTTATGGGCAGAGTGACACTAAAAGAACTCAAAACTCGTAACAACAACAAAGCTAAGGGATCCCAATCGTATCATTTTTCTTAACCACAAAAAAGACAAAAGCAACATTAACTTAAAAACGGTTCCATTGCCAACAATTTCAAAAATACTTATATAAAGCAACAACAAAATTGGATTTTGTGTTTACCAAGCGTCAACGCAGGCGAACAGTGAAAAGAGAGAGAAAGAGAATTAATGCATTTGGTTCTTTAAACTGAGATCAACAAATGGGAACGGGTGAAAGAGATGTTATGAAGAGTGAAGAAATAGCTAAAAAAGATTTTTCCGGTATACATTATGTCAAATTATTGTTGCTGGGTTGCTAAATTGATGTTGGCAACTCTTTTTATAATGTAATGGTGTATATATATTGTCTTTCCTGACAGCCCCTCGTAACGCGTATTTGTCAGTAACGAACTTTCAATGGACTGGATGAATGAGTGAGCAAGTGAACGGAGTAACTAACTGAATGACTGATAGATTGACTAATTAAAAAAAAAGAAAAAATGAGGATTGAGTGATTGTATGGGTGGATAAAGGAATGAGTGGAAAGAATAAGTTGAATGAGTTTGGTTAAAAAGACTCGTGAGAAAAGAATGAAACACTCAAGCATTTAAAATAGATTTTAGAAAAAAAAGTACGAAAAACTTTTACATATTGGATCTTTCACATTATCCGTTTTAAATAGAATTAAGATGAGAAATAAAAAGAAATATTGGAAATGAAAACAAACAGAAATCTGTTTAATTTCATTTGAAATTATTCTGACATTAAATAAAAGTATCATTTTTAAATATAAATATTTTGGCTTCTCTAAATTTTTAAAATGGATTAAGTCCATTCTTAAAAAAATAAGTTAAACAAGTAAGACCGCAAACTTCAGTCTTACACGGAGTAGGGCTTAAAAGCAATCCAATACAAGCCTGCCCTTACTACTTAATGGTTAATTTCTACGAACAATTTATGATTTTGATGCAATAACATACGATTTAAATATATATGATCGATAAAAATTAAATACTGTTTATTTGCTTAGAAACTATTAAACTTTCGCTTAGAAACTTTTAAAAATCTATAACCGTACTTTAGATTTTATAGAGGGAACTTTTAAAATTTGAAATGTCACTTTAAAACTATGTGACAATCCTGGAGATATAGTCTGAGTGACATTGGATATATAGCTGGAGAAAAAGAAAGGGGATGGATACGTAGACTGAAGAACGACTAATAAGTCTTAAGGCCTGAGTAGTCGTACGTTTTCACATTTCTTTACTTTTTCGAAACTTTTCGTGTTGCAGGGGGTACAATTGCTTATGATGCTACCAATCTCGTCGAATCATGTTCGAAAGTGGGTATTTTGTGGGCATTTTTTGATGAATTTTATATTTTAAATTTTTTTTGGATTTCTTTAACTCAAATATTATTAAATAATATAAGTAATTATAGAAAATGAAGTAAGAAAAAATGCAAGAATTTTTATTAATAATTATGTACTGTTTCGTTGGATTTTAATGGGAAATAATAATTCATAATTCATTCAAATTTAATGGCATTCATAGAAATTTCACACTTTTTGATAGCTCTGCTTATTGGTTTGATTAACAATTCTTACAATTATTTGCAAATTCAAAAAAAAAAAAAAAAATAGTGCAGTGCGTTAAACAGTTTGCAAATAATGAATCACCAAAATGATTTAGAGATCTTAAATATTATCAGACTCTATTTTGAATTTAAGAATTCGAGGCAAATTAGGCGCTGGCGTGTTCGTCCTATAAACAATGACCGAGTGAGACATGATTACTTTAGAAAAGTTTTCATGGGTATAAAAAATGTGGATGAAGGCCAATTTTTTATACAAACAAGAATGACTTGTCCTATTTATGATTTGTTATTCAATTTGGTCGGCTTCCATTTAGAAAAGCCACTACAAAGCCACTCTCTTCTTCACAGCTGGAAGCTTATAGCTGGCTTTGAATTTATTGTATAAAATTTCATTTTGCCGAACAAGCTCGATCAGTCTCTCGTCGTCCATGTTTTTGGTAAATATACTTTGAAATGAAATCTTGATGTGGCCACCCTCTTTTAGTTGTAACTTTGTTCGAATTCAAGAGAATCTTTTGAAACTTAACAAAATATCAAAAAGATTTTGATATTGCGGGGGGAAATTCTTACAACCACATGAACCGCATATAACTTATTGGTTTTGACAGGTTTCATGTTCGAAAATAAGCGAACGTACGACTAGTCAGGCCTTTAGCCTCGATGTGGCCGAAGTTTATATCAGAGGAAAAGAGATAGGACACTCCCTTCGCACACATAGATAATTTACTACCACTGATTGAAAAAGCTCGTACATCGCTGGGAAATCTAGTCCTTTGCGGAACCTGTGTGCATCGAGTAAACGGTAACGACCTTTCGAAGCGTTGGTAACTAATAAAGGAAATTGAAAATTTTTGATATGCCTCAAAGGAATGTTCTAGTTCCTCACAATAATGACATATGCGTATATTTATATTATCCGTATTGATTTAGTGATATATGTGTTTAGTGAGTGCACTTGGAAGCAAAAGATTCCAAAATGCAAGGGGTTCTGATTCCCCTTTGGCACCTATTTCGTACAATAACAATATTGGAAAACAGTATTATGAATAACATAAAGCAAGGACAAAATATTGTCCAACAATATTTTGAACTATAGAAACATCACAATATTGTAAAGCTCAGGAGTATCCGTGTACCCAAAAGATCATAAAAGATAGATTTCAAAGCGTTTTTTGGAGTGACGAATTGAGAGCGTTTAATTTTTTATCTTCGGTTTATATGCCCTGCTACCACGTATATAAGATTCTAACCGGTGGGGGCAAACCAATCCCAAATGTAAGGAACTGACCCATAAATTACCATAGCACTCTTGCCTCGTAGCCGTGACTTCCAAGGACACGTGCATAGCAGACACGGAATATATACCTCCCATATCTGTTATGACAATTCAGCGCATTACAAATACGTGGTACACCCTCGGGTACATAATTTAAAGCGTGGAATAAATGAGAAGTCACTACAGATCACTTTAGTGATCATCCCACTGATTTGTAATAGCCTTGGGTATGACCCAGAGTCTTTATTGGAATAAAATGGTAGAAGACTTACCTGAATACCATGGGCACCACTCTGCTGGCTAATGTGCAACTGTTGCGTTTGTTTCATTTGCAGTGTTGTTGTTGTTGATTGTTGTTGCTGTTGTGGTTGTTGCTGCTGGTGCTGTTGGTGTTGCTGCTGTGGTGTTTGTTGTTGCATGTTAGGCGGTCCCTGATTTGTGTTACTTCCTCCACTTGCATTCATACTCGCAACATTCGGTTGTTGGCCGGCCTGAACATTTGGCCCGCCTCCATGATGTGGTCCACCTGGAGCATTCGTTCCGCCACGTTGGTGATTTGCATGATTCGGTTGTTGCTGCTGAGACTGTTGCTGGCCTGGTATATTCGGTTGTCCAGAAGTATTTGGAGGTCCATTACCTGGACCCGAACCGGGAACCCCCGATATATTGGAACCTGAACTGGGGCCCCGCGGTGGTCCCTGCATGAAATTAGGACCAACGGGGCTAGGATTACCTCCGGGACTGGGACCCATGGGAGAATTATAAGGTGAGTATTGTTGTTGTTGCATATGCTGTTGTTGCTGAGACTGTGGTGGGCCCGGTGGTTTTCCAAAGCCACCAGGCCCGGGTCCCATTTTACCTAAGTGAGAATGTTGTTGTTGTTGCTGCGGTGGTTGATGCTGTTGCGTTGCAGAGTGCGGATGATGATGCTGATGATGTTGTTGTTGTTGCTGTGTATGTTGCATATGTTGAAGTCGCTTGAGATCGAAGTCATTTTGTGATGAGTAGAAGAATTCTTGTTTAATATCGAGGAAAGACTGATTAATTCCAGGACCATTTGGACCGCCTATCGGTCCACCAGGACCCTTTTGATGAAATTGTGGTTGCAAGTGTTGTTGTTGTTGCGAGGGTAATTGATGTTGTGGCCCATTAGGGCCCATAAAGTCATTGCTAAAGTTTCCAAATTCGTTGTAACGGCTATTATGAACCCCTCCAACACCTGCAGCCATGCCGCCCCCGCCTCCACCACCACCCATTATTTGCGCCTGCTGTGACGGTTGTAACGATGGACGGGGGAAGTTCATGCCCCCCATAGCGCTTTTGTGTTGATGCTGCTCGGCCATTTGTTTCAGAGTTTGGGCGGCCAAAGAGAGCTCGGTCATGGGATTACTGCCGTTACCACAATTGGGGCTGTTCTGAAACTGCGGACGCATTTTATTCATGCCTGTGACATGTTGATCGGGCATATTTGTGGGTCCACCTAAATGATTACCCATACCCACACCGCCACCACCGGGGCCCACATTACCGGTGTTGCCGCCTCCTAAATTGCTGTTCAAATTACCAGGACCGCCACCACCAAAAGCCGCATTAAATTGCGACATAGCACTCTCCGATTTCACATTTAAGCTGCTGATTAAGTCTTGGGCGTTTGGAGGTTCCAATTTGATGCCATCCTCGGTCTTGATGTCAAGCAGTGGTTTCTCATCGAAACCATCGAGGAAACCAGGATTGAAATCTTGTAAATCATTGATGAGATCCTTAAACGTATCGTTGCCCTCGTTCGTGTCATCACCCATTAAGTCGGGGAAGCCGGGGAAATTACCATTCGGTCCGCCCTCCTTATCCAGCCCAGCTAAATCGGAGAAATCATGATCGGGCTCCTGCTTGCATTCGACCAGATTGGTCAAACCGCCAAGCGAAGTTTTATTCTGTTGATTATGGCCACCCATTAAATTGACGCCTAGGCCGGGACCTCCGGAACCAGCGTTATTGCCGCTACCATTATTGTTAATCCCACCACCAAGACCTCCACCGGCACCAGCCATGTTGGGGCCCAAGCCGCCAGCACTGCCACAGCCGCGCCCAACATTACTATTCGATCCCACACCGCCGGCCTGTTGATGCTGCTCTTGATTAACGCCAACTCCAACACCGACACCGTTGCCACCGGCTGTATTATTGCTTCCACTACCAACGCCGCTGCCACTACCACCCCCACCACCGCCGCTGCCGCTTCCTGCACCGCCACCACCTACACCTGGTTCGCTCTTTACCGACGTGTTGGTCAGAGCCTTTACTGTGACATTCGTACTAATCTGTTGCGGCTGTGAATTTGCTGCCGACGTCGTAAATTCCAACTGCTGCACGATCTCGACAGAGAATTTCGTTAGATTCTCGGAACCGTTATTCGGGACCTTGTGAGGCGGTTCAAAGTTTTCAGCACCGTTATCGACATCCTCTGCTGGTCGTTTTAAGAAATTTTGTTTCTAACGGAAAAAACAAAGAAAAACGAAAGATTGAATTTAATAAAATGAAATAGAAAGAAATGATTCTGAACGAAGCAGAATTCCTTGAATTAAAATAATTTCAAAAAAATTTTAATTTCCGACGAATATTTACCCAAATATTCATTAAAATCTTTTATTATATCAATATGTGAACTCAAAATGACGTCATCGTAGAAGATTATACGAGGCGGCTTTGTTATTCCTTGAAAAAATTTGTAGAGTTGCCAGCAGTACGATACAATTCAAAATAGGCTTTAGTTTCAAATTCACGTTTCAATCACAGAAAAGTCAAAACTCAGAGTTTTTTAAATTGTTTTTACTGTTTTTGTGATGTCTTAAACCATTTTCATTTTGATTTACTTTTTATTTTATTTTGGGTTAAAGAGTTAATTGTTAACCTTTAAAAATATCGTTTATTTTAAATAAGCAAAAATTATAGATGGAAATAAATAATTAAATTAAAGAAATGCAAGAGACTTTCTAGAAAACTTGATTTGATCAGAAAGCTTTGAAGCAAACAATTTTTTCGGAATTAAAAAAATTAAATGAGTAGAATAAAGAATATAATTAATTGAATTAAATAATATTGTAAATAATAAAAATAAAGAATATTAATAAAATATAAAAGTAAGTAATGTAGAATAAATATATACATATAAATTATAAGCGTTATATAGTATAAATTAATTTAAAAAAATTAGCAAAATAGAACAAAGTTAACGGAGAGAAAAAGAAACAATAGATTAAAAAATGGAGGTTAAGAAATAACAACAACAATAGCAATTTTTTAAAAAATGTGTGCTTATTAAATGAAACCATAAAAATGTGAAGAAAACTTATTTTGGGTCGGCCTTGGTCGAAGCATTGTTTT
>OZ016505.1:20725195-20765195 GCA_963966595.1 Physocephala rufipes | reverse complement strand
TCTGCCTTACGACGAACGAACCTTGACATAATAATTTATTATTTTTGTTGTTGTTATTGTCGTTGTTATTACTTTGCTCATAACATGATTTGTATAAATTATAATTGTTGTTGCTTTTCCATTTTTATTATTGCTGTCGCCGTTGTTGTTGTTGGTTCGTGTTCTTTTTTAGCTTGGGCAGGGATTTTTTCTCCCATACAATTTTATGATATCTTTCTACTTCTTCTGATTTCGTTTCTATCCATACGTTTTCATCATAGTTTAGAAGAAAATCATTATGAAAATATGAAATTTAAGAATTCATAATTATTTCATATTTTTTAAATATTCTGTATGTATGGATAATTGATAATGAACTATGTTTGGACAGAAAATCAAGTTAAGACGGAAAGGTTTGCATATTCTATTGCGTATTCTTGTCTAATAATATTACCAATTGAATTTATCGATAATATAAATTTATAAGTTCCTTCTTAATGAATTTCCGTAATTTACAAAAAATTTAAATCACTTTTCTCTCACTCAATCTCTTTTCTGTTTGTTTTGCTTGATCTGTTAAGAGGATTTTACTCTGAGGTCAAATCAATCAATTGATAGAGAGCCCGAGTGCGAACATTCGTCACAACACCCGAGTAATTCCGGGAAAGAAAATGTTGCATACATTTTGGAGTTTATGAAATTTGCTTTCTAAATTGATTGAAAATCACATCCAGAAGGGAACGAGTGAATACGGTAGACAGAAGTAGATGAAAATTTTATGAAATAAACAAAGGCGGACAATAATGAGCGATAGTGAAGTTAGTAAAATAATAAAAGAGAACAAAATGCAATGAAAAATTATTAGAGTGATGAAAAATGAACAATGATGAACAATGAATATTGAATGATGAATAACGAAACATGAATATTGAATAATTTATAATAAAATAAATAAATAATACATAAATTATAAATATTAAAAAATATAGATTAGATTAATAAATAATATCAATAACCAATAGGGATTAATGGATATACAAATACTGAGAAACTGAATTTTTCGTAATGAATAAGACACAATAATATTAAAAAATTAATAACAAATTCATTCATTCGTTCATTAAATTAAAGAATTATAAGTAATAAAAATAAAAATTTCACTTAGTGGAAAAATTAATGAAAGGGTAAAGGTAAAATAATTTAAAAATATAAGAAAAAAAATCGATTGGTAAAACTGTATAATAAATTAGCAAATGCAGAACAATAAATAAATAATAAAGTACTTAAATATTAATAATATAAAATAACTGTTCGAATGAAACATAATTAAATGAATGAATAATAACTAAACGAATTATTACTCATAAAAAGTGAAAAGGTATTGAAATAAAAATTATTAAAAAATATTAAAACAATAATCGATTTAGGGCAAACCATAACAAATTAATAAATGCAAGTTAATAAATAATTAATAATGAATATGAATATTAACGAATAGTAAAGAAACTATGATAAATAATGAATACTGTGAGACTACGTTAATAATTCAAATATGGCAAATATTATTTATGCAATATTTAGATGTGGCAACTCAAGTACATGACATTGTAAATTTATTATGGCATTGTAATTACCCAAAAAATTAACTGAATAAAAAATATCAACTAAAAAAGTGGTAAATGTATAATAAATAATAATGCAAAAGAACCAATTTTGAGACCTGACCTGACATGAATATAATACAATAACAAATAAAAAACTAGTAAGAACGTTATCTTCGGCCTGGCCGAAGCTTATATATCCTGTTCCCTCCAAAGCCGTGAAAATTAATATTTTCTTTAAAGTGGGCATGGAACTGTCCAATTCCGCCCATATTTAATACCAGTCACCCCATAATGAGAGGGAAAAGTTATGCCAAATTACGTGTCGATAGCTCTATTTTTACGTCTGTAACAGCAATTTTTGGTTTTAGTGGGAGGACCACGCCCATTTTTTGGATTATATTTTTGACTCAGGTGATAAACTTGTACATACAATTTCACCCCTCAGTTCATAATTTCAGCCGAGAAATTGAACTTTGAGTACAACCCCAATTTATATTTAATACTAAAAGTGGGCGTGGTTATTGTCCGATTTCGGCCATTTTCAATACCAACCAGCCTATACTAACAAGAAATATCCGTGCCAAATTTCATGACGATAGCTTTATTCGTTCTCTTGTAATCGTGATTTCCACAGACAGACAGACAGACAGACAGACAGACAGATAGACAGACAGACAGACGGATCGACTAAATCGACTCAGGAGATCATTCTGAGTCAGAATATATATACTTTTCTATATCTATTGTAGCTCCTTCACTGCGTTACACACTCAATATCAACGTTCATATATCCTTTTTCCCTTTTTTAAAGGGAACAGGATATAATAATGATGGAAAATTAAAATATTGGAAAAGCATTTCATTATTTTTTTAATTTTTTAAATTTAATTTTTTTAAAATTTATTTTTTAATATTCTTTAAAATAATTTGTTAATAATTTGTTAAAATATTTTTTTTCAATATTTAATATTTGTTGAAAAATTCTTGCCACTTTTAATTCTCATAATTCAAAATTTTTAAATTTAATTAAAAAAAATTTAACCCTTTAAAGAATTAACATTTTATTTATTCGTTATATTCTGAATACTTTTCATAGAAACCAAATAAAAAAATTTTAAATATTAAAAAATTTAAAACCATTTAATTTTAAAGAAGGGGAAAGGAGAAAAACTTAAATTATAAATTTGATAAGTTGTTTTACAACTCGTCGGCAATTTTCTTTTATAACCTATTAATTTGAATACAATAAAATTTAAGAAATATCAAAAGTATCAGAAAAAGTAACAATATCGTGACACGGACAGCACTTGCATTTCGCTTCCTGATTCTAAGAGACATAAGTTGTTACTGCTGAAGAAATGAAAATACCGCAGACCCACAGAGAATCGATGGCGGCTGACAAAATTGTTGTTTACGCACAATACCAAACACGGAATAAAAGAAAACAAATCAGATGCTTGTCACTGTCGTGACAGCTATAATAGTGACAGCGATATTGTCAATAAATAATAAATACCAAGCGCCAACGAAATAACAAATTCATTTACACTCCATATTTTAAAATTTCGCGCACGTAATTTTAAAAAAAAACAACAAGTATATATTTTGCAAAAATAATATTCCTAGGTTTGTAAAACTAATTGCCTTTTCATGTAAGAATATTTTGTTTTAGTAGTTATTTGGAAAAATCTGAGTTTTTTAATATGAATTACTTTTGTACAAATAATTTTTTCCTCTTGCGAAATTAACTTTCGTTTTGTTTTTGAAAAATAATTATTAATTCTTGTAACAATAAATTCTATTTGATTTTACAAAAATTATTGTTGATTTTTGTTAAAGTAATTTTTTTAAGAAACACAATTTATTACAATTGATTGTTTTTAAAATAACTTTGTGTAAATTTACATTAATTTCTTTTTGTTTTGCGCACTTTGTTCTTTTGCTTTTTGTAAAAACACTGCTTAGTTATTTTTTTTTAAAAGGTAATTTTTTTTTTTGGTTTTGTTATTAAATTATATAAATTTTCAATGTTTTGAAGTGCGCTGTTCATTCAAGTAATACGGGCAACAATAACAAGTGAGGAGATGCTTTTGTGCCCATGTGATTTTGATGTTGTTGTTATTTATTATAATTGTTATTATTTTTTAAAAATTATAATACAGTTAATAGCACTGAAGCAGCCATAGCCATTTGCGTACGCCAACCGCTTCCGCCGCTCACGACTGTCAGTTGAATACTGTATGTGGTACAAATTGGTTTCTCTGAAATGACCGAGAAACACTTGCAATACAACGAGTAGTAAGTACTTTTGATAGAAATTTCGTCAAAAAGTCGTCAATGGAGTAGGAAAATATATATTCCAAGAGGAAGTGAGTAATGAAAATAGAACGAACAACTACAACACCGCCAAGAACATTCAGATCCAAATGACATCGACGCCGACGTCAAGAAAACGAGAGAATCAAAATAGCTAGCATTTCATAGCCAGTGAGGAAGAGAGATGGACAAAAGAGAGCGGCAAGAACAACAACAACAAAAACATCAAGAGTAAAAGCTGAAGTAGAAAAAATAGAATCGAATTCAAAGCAACCAAGAAATTATATTGTGTGGTCGTACTCGCGGTAGCTGCCAGTTTGGATACGGGATGACACGTAGCGAATCTCTAATACAACTGAAGTGAGATCCAGCGAGTTATGCCTGAAACACAACCAAGGCGATTTTTTGCCGAGATACGAGTTTTTCCTCTCTTCTCTTAGCGTTTGCACAAAACACCGGCGTAGAAAGCCGCCGAAAATCTTAGATTCCGGACCGAAACGAAGTGACGTTTACTCAAGTGAGAGAGAGAGTACAGCTACAAACATCGCAAGAATAGAAATAGACCGTAGCTGGCTACGGCTTATTTCGCCGCTGGCAAATCCTCTCTGAGCGGCATTATTTTTTCTCTCGATCCCCATAAGCGCAATGTAAATTTTGACATTAGCCAGCAATAAAAACCCTACGCCGCCTTGGATGTGTTTATAGCATTAAATGGAAATTAAATTGAAGCGCAAGCACAAAAACTTGCTCACTGAATTACAACAAAAATTAAGCAAATCCTACAGAGCAGAACAAACATAAGGACGGATCAGAAAAATAATCTGAACATTTCAGGTCTCTTTTTTGAGATATTTGGTAGTAGAGGTCTGCACACGCTTGCCCAGCAGCACGTTTTACGTCTGAGAAGTATTTGATTGCAGTGTCATTGTTTAATTTACGATCAACCCCGAGGCCCATCAGCTCGGGTGAAACCACATTGTTACTTTAGGAATACATGAGTGAATACGCACACACCCAGAATATGCACATACCCACCTCCATACAGGATATATTTACAATTTTTTTGGAAGAATCGAAAAGTCCGAGCATGTTTTAGATTGAATTTTATGAATTTCAGCCAGGAAATTCCAGTGTGTATCGTGTGATATTTGTGATAATCCCGCACGTCTTGTGAGGCTCCGAAGAGCACATTAAAACCAAAACAGAAATAATGACAGCAACAGGAAAAGCAACAACTCAAGTCTAACCAAGAACCAAAAACAACAATCTATTACTGAGAAACAACCCGTATTTATCTACCTTCGTTTATAAGTAATGCAATAGTACCATATGGACGTCGCGACATCGATGTGGTCTATTATTGCCGTATTCTGCTGTTGGTGGTGCTGTTGTTGCAGCCGTCCTTTCAGCAATGTTGTTCTCTCATTTAGAGCTTTTACCAGAGAAGGAAGTAAAAACGCCATTGGCAGTTTTTGCTGCTGTCGCTTCTGCTGACAATTCTGTTACAATTGGTACGTTGCCTGCGACGCCATCAGGATTCGTAGTCAGCGTCAACGCCATCGCCGTGAGTATAAATTGTCAACATTGTTGCGCAGCGTAGATTTTTCAAAATATGTTGGCATTCGTTAAATCATTCAGTTGATTCGCAAACTCTCAGGCGAATGGAAGAGTCAGAAAAAGAGAAAGACTCCGACGTGGATGAATGTCGGCTTTGATAAAGGCAGCGACAACGACGACGACGACGACCGATGAAATCGTTGAAGGTTTATACTTCAAGCGGCCATATGGACGGAGGGGAGGGTATAGTTCGTGTGGGCATGACTGTGTGAGTATGTTTGCATGCGTGTGGATTCACGTGTGTGCGAGCGTGCGCGTGTACGTGTATGTGTTGTGTTGCGTATCTCTAAAGAATAGACTTACGTTTAATTTAGGTTTATTTTTTTCTTGCAGATTTCAGTGTTGCATTTAAAGTAATTCCGTCATAATATATTTTTAATAAATTATTTAGTTAGTGTTTGTCGGAAATTTCAAAATCAAATTGATATAAACGTTTCAAGACTTAAACGCACATTTTCTTAAACGCTGATGGTGTTATTTGTGTAATCGCAATACGAAACGAATCGAACATTAAAACGATTTATTAGTGAAAATAATTCTTGAGAAAATATAGAGAATTAATTTTTCAAAAAATAGTTGGAAAAGATTATAAATTCGTTTGTATAATGATAGTTTTATAAAATCGATTTTAGTTATCGACGAAGGTTTACATAAATATTCGATATATTCTTTAAACTACCAATGATAATACCAATGAGAATTTACATTTCGAAAGCAAATTTTTTCATTCATTTTATTTTTATTTCAAAAAAATTCGTTGATGCAATAAAAACATTTTGCGAGAACGCAATCCGCAGTTTTACAATTAATTTTTAAGAAATCATTAAACAATTAAAACTAAAATCTCTTTGGTGGGTAGCACTTATTTAGCGTTTTGTTAGAATGGCGATTCAAAGGTGAAGCTGATGAGTAACAACAACAACAACAACAATAACAACGACAAAGTTATACGCTGGTGAGAAATACATTAGTTTGCTTAAATCAAAAGCAACAACAGAATCAAAAGCAAACAAATTTCTATGAACTCAATTTTCCGGCCTTTCATACTCGGTGCTGCTTCTGGAACTGCCCTGCCCGCCATTTCACTCGGTGAGACTGTCAATAAAATTGTTGAACAACGAGATTTTAAACACACTAATGGTTTCACATGTGCCGACGTTTGTATGAGTATGTATGTACGAGTGTAAGAAGAGGAATGCAAGCAAAGAATCCTACATTAAAACTTTTAAAATAATTGATTAATGCTTGAAATAATCCAAAGAAACAAAATAGTTTTTTTCGATTTGTATAGAAAAGTTTTTGATGCACCGGTCCCTTTTCACGATCATTCCTGTAGTTCACAGCAATAATCGCCGTTGTTCAACATTTACGAGACGTCTTTACGTCTGCCGGTGTTCAAATTTCCTTCTGTCCTTGTTCGTCTTCTTCTAATTCTCCACTGAAACGAGTTCGATGCAAAGATTCGCATTCGTTTCGCATCGGAAAATCGAAAAATATTCGGTTACATGGCGGCTGCGCCATTACAAGCGCCGCGGCGCGACCTTTGCCGAAGCGAACAGCGGCAGCGGTGGCAACAACGCGTTGTAGACGTATAAATAAGCAATGAAACGATAGAGGAAGAGAGAGAGAGAGAGAGAGGAAGTGACTGTATATATGAGAAGGAAATGAGCAACTAAACAAAAATAGAGCAAAAATTTGCTAGTAATAATCTTTTGTTATTGTTGTCTATTTTGTTGCTGTTTTTGTTGCTGTTTTTGCTTTTTTCATATTTTAATTATTTGCCTCAACTGGGTTATAGCGAGTAAAAGACAGTAGCGGTTGGTAATTGGAGACTGTAAGCTTTAAATTAAATTTAACTATGCCATTTAGTTAGTCAGCCCTCTAACTAGTCGTTAGAGTTAGGAATCGAACTCCTCTAAATGACGATTTCAGTTAGTCGCTGCATTAATTGAGCCCCTTTGCTTCTGTTCTGTTTAATCATAATTCATATATAAATTTTAGATTTAGATCCGAATTGGGTTTTTAAAATTCTTTCGAAATACATTTTACAAATGCTTTATATTTTGAGAGAATAATTAAACAATCACGAAGCGAATGCAAAGACCGCAACGCCGGATTTGACGCTGGCTAAATTTGAAATACTGCTACTCATTAACAAACTGTCAAAACAGAGAAAGATTAAGGAAAATACAAAAGAGAAACGAAGAAATGCCTTCGTTTAGTTTTGCGTAATAAAGCCCTTACCCTTAATTTAAATTCAAAGGACTATGGAAAAGGACCGCCACTGCTTTCAAAATCTCATAAGTGGGGGCACAAACTCCGGCACACTCACCCTAAGCGAAATCAGGTGACTAAATAGCTTTTGCAATAACATTTTGTAGTTCATTATATTCGTACATTTGTTTTATTGCACTCTTCTACAAACTGGATCTGATCTCTATCCCTCTCTGATTATCTCTGAATATCTTGCCCTCTCTTTCGCACACACATTTTGCAGCTCTTCTTTCGATTTCTGGCTATCTCCATTAGATCTATTTGCGACCACTTTACACTGAAAACACAGTATTTTGCTTTCTGTACAATGAAAAACGAGAAACAGGGAGAGCGATTAGAGAGAGAAAGCGAAAGCGGGAGAGAGCTAGAGAGCGTGTGGTTTCTAATGAGTTGTCAACTTTTGAATAATGCAAAAAGAAAATTGTTTTGAACATATGTAAATGGGCTACTTGTAATATATTCATATCAGTGTCATATCATCATGTATGATATATAAAACATTTGTACATTTATGAATTTTCTATGTATTTTTATTTTGAACATTAGAATAAGGCCTCGATGCAGGTCAAAAGCAAAGCGTATATTTTGTTGAAATGACACTTAAGCCCAGTCTGGGCATACAACGTGCATATTGCGAGAGTGCAAAGCAGAAAATACATGCACTAATACACTCTTCATTTATTCCAGTTTTGCAATTTTTAATTTCTCAACAAATCAATCACTACTATCACTTCCTAAGCGTGTAGAAATTAAAAACGATCATCTAGTATAAGTTACGACAAGCCATTCTTCGCTATACGAAATTGGCAGTACACGTTGTATTAATAAAACAATGAGTTCGAGAAAAATGCCTATATAGGGCATGCTTATGGAAATGTTCTGTTTAAATGACACAGGTAAAACTTTTGTAAACCCAATATCATTCTGAAAGGCATGACTACATAATTTACTAAATTTACAATTATTTAGGAAAATTGAAGAAGCATTATTGAATATTTTTTTTATAAATGTTATATAAAATATTTATTTATTTATTTGGAACTGACTGTGAAACAGTAACAATTCTGATATTATTAATAAATTTGGATTAGATAATAACCAGAATAGTCATTTAA
Source organism: Physocephala rufipes (assembly GCA_963966595.1). Classification (NCBI taxonomy): domain Eukaryota; kingdom Metazoa; phylum Arthropoda; class Insecta; order Diptera; family Conopidae; genus Physocephala; species Physocephala rufipes. The sequence goes on along the minus strand of OZ016505.1, from coordinate 20,756,290 downwards.
CTATAAATACAAAAAGAAGCTTTTAAAATTGTGAAAGGAAATTATATATTAAAAATATCGAGTTGATATCTCGTGCGGTGCAGTGCATAGACATCTCCGTCTTCTCTTTCCGGAAAATCTATCTAAAGAAATTTGGCAATTTATAATACAAGAATTGTATTTGCATTTCAAACAAAATGCTTTTCGATTTAAAACTTAAAAAAGAGTACATAAATTTTAACAAAACGTAAGACTTAAACAAGGAAAGCAAAAGCAACAAAAACAGAATATGAGTACTAAATAAATCCAAGCTAAAATAATTGCAATTTTGATATGAGGAGAGAATTTCGTTGATAAAAGATGGAAAGAAATATAGAATACATGAATATCTATTTTTATATTTCTGAAATAATTAAATGGTTTAATGATCAGAAGCCAATGGTGAAAATATTTTCTTTGATTTCTAAGCGTCAGTTTGCTTGTGGTTTTGTGTCGTTCATTTAGTTCTTATCGAACATTTTATAGTCGAACGAAAGCTCCTTCTGGAAAGGGTGGGGCAAAGAGTAAGGTAGTGAGCTAGTGTTAAGCATTAGGAGAGTAATAAATAATTAGTAAAAACGAGCAATACTATTTAGAAGAAATTTTGTTGATTCTTCTGTCCAGGAGAGCGGGTAACGGAGAAGGGCCGAATGTTATTGTTTTTGTTATGAACCTCTTGAATAAAAGTAATTGAATGCATTTATGAACTAGTACTTATTACTATTTACTAATGAGTTGTGATCAAAGAGGGACGAGTACTTAAAATATAAGACGATAAGAAACGATCTATGGAAACTGTTGTTGCAAACGAATGAATACCACCTTATTCCGAAAAGATTAATTTCGGATAATTAGTATATATAATAAACCATAAAGTAATGAGTAATAAGCAACCAACGATAACATGAGAAATAACGAACAACGATTATGTACGTATGATAAAGTTGAAAGTAGACGGGCAAAGATCGATTTTCGTTATTTCATGTTTTAGTTTCGGTGTGGACATTTTTATCATAAAAACGTGTTACCATCCTGACCAAAAGCATACTTTAGTAGTAAATAATTAGAGGAATGTTAACTGTGAGAATGTTGTTAACAGAGTAGGTTTCCTCTACGTACTGAAATAAACTCGATAAAGTGATGAAATAAAATAACTCTCATTGTTTGGTTGTTGTTGTTGTTGTTGTTGTTATCGCTGCGGTCAAAAGCGCTCTCATTGCGCGATCTTTCTTTTATCTTTTTTGTTTTCTTTTAGCTTGTAAGACTTGTTGCGATTTGTCAGCTTACTGCATTATAAAATATCTGAAACTAACTATAAAAACAATAACGAAGCAACAAATACAATAATCGTAATATTTTAGCGAAATATGTTGATTGTACTTGTACTGATGAGGTGGTTTTTATTATTGCTTTTATTGTTGTTGTTTGTTGGGTAATTACAAACGTCGTGGTGATTTGTGATTGCCTTGTTACCGTTATATTTTGCTGATATTGCTGTTGTTAGTGTTGCGATAAAACTCCCAAAGGTTTTTCTTTTTTGTTTCTGTTGTTTTATTTTTTGCCCGTGTCATCGTTTTAGGTGTTGTTATTGGTGTTGATGATGAGTTGTTAGAAATTTGCTCGAGAATTTATAGTGTGTGTATGTATGCATGTATGTATGTATGGATGTGTGCATGCATGTGTGCGTGTGCGTGTGGTGGCGCGTGTGTTGGATTGTATCGTGCGTGAGTGTGCTTGGCTTTGTGTGTGTGCGTGTGTTTTTTTTTTGCTTGTTTTCGTTTTTACTTGTTTTGGGACATGAAATTAATAGAATGGATTAATTTTCAAGTTTTTGCTGATTTGTCGGATATATGTTTTTGGGTATCAAATCAAATTTGAGCATCAGAAAAATAGTAGGAAGCATAAATGAATTAATTAAATTAATTCTCTTAATTAAATTAGTTTATCCTATAAATTCGTTTTTAATTTTTACGTTTACATTTTAACGTCTTGATTTTTTCATTACCTTCCCATCATCTTATTTCACCATCCTACAACAGAAGACTCACGTACGAGGAGAGGACTTACGACGAAATAAAAAACAACAAAAAATATATAACATTTTTATATAAATGCGGAAGAATACAATCTCTTTGTTTTCGAAAACAATAACTAGCAAGTATCTAAATTAAAACTGTTGATATTCTAATAATAAAAAGGTACAAACACACACTAACTAATCCACACACGCAATCACACAGAATATAAACATACACCTGGACTTCGATAACTACATAAAATTATAATAAAAATTGATAATAAAAAAGCAAGATTTTTCTTAATAGAGAATAATAATGGAGAGACGGGAGAGAGATTATGAGAGACAGAGAATGGGAATATAAATTAAAAAGTAAGCAAGTAAAATACAACTAGTAAGAACGTTGTCTTCGGCCTGGCCGAAGTTTATATATCCTATTCCCGAATCTCTCGATAACAACGTTCAAATAAAATGTCGGCGGCTTATTTAGATATATTATATATTTATATTTAAATTATTATATTTACTTTTATAACCAGCCTGTGATGACAGAGAACATTCGTACCAAATTTCATGCTTTATTTGTTCTTTTCAACGCTCATTTTTTGAAACAGTTCTAATTGAGGCGTGGGCGTGGCAGCATTCTGATTTCGCCCATTCTCAACACCACCCATCCTATGATGTCAGGTAATATTTGTGCCAAATTTCATGTCAATATCTTTATTTTTATGCCTGTACGCTTGTATGAACTTTGTCTCCAGTGGGCGGACCACACCCATTTTTTGGATTATATTTTCAAATTAGATAGTAGGATCGGATATACAATTTCACCTTTAAGTTCGTATTCGGAGCTGAGAAATTGAGCTCTAAACGCGATTTAATTCACATTAAATACCAAAAGTGGGCGTGGAAGTTGTCCGATTTCTCAATACCAACCAGCCTATTGTAACACGAAACATTCATAATAAATTTCATGATCATAGCTTCATTCGTTCTCTTGTAATCGTGATTTCCACAGACAGACAGACAGACAGACAGACAGAAAGACAGACAGACAGACGGACGGACAGGGCTAAATCGACTCAGGGGGTCATTCTGAGCCAGAATATATATACTTTTCTATATCTATTGTGGCTCCTTCACTGCGTTACAAATTTAGTATCAACGTTAATATATCCTATTTCCCTTTTTTAAAAGGAGTAGGATATAAAAAATTTAATTATATTTTCTAATAAAATTAGACGCTAACCCAGAGATGTTGTGCTGTGCGCCAATGCCACAATATTAGAAACAACAACGACAGCAAGAACAACGACTGTAATGATAATAACAAAAATGTCCATCGCGGCTACTTAGTAAAAATAGGAGCAATTACTTTCGTCATTCTCCGATCACCTATCCGGTGTTGCCTTTTACGTTTTCGAATATTACTAAAATACTGTAGTAATTTGCGTCCCATATACTTTTCTATATTTTCATATCACCGTCATATCCCGATTATGCCATTTTTGCCTTCTCTTTCGAAAATGATCTGCAGTGATTAAATTCAGTTCTCAGTCGCACAAATTGCTCGTAGCTAAATGAAATCGACGGCGAACGTTGCCGCTGCCTAAACAAAAATCAAAATTCAATACAAAACGTCAAAATCATCCAGCGCCAATTAATGCGAAGTATTTAAAACGAATTAAATAGATGAATAAATAAATAAATAATTCCAAGTAAAAGAAAGAGAGAAAAATGGAAAAATTAAAAAGAAATATGCGAAGTGTTTCGTGTATGCTCGACGAGAATAGGTCGTTTATGAACATTTTTAATGATAATTTTCTATTACTTAAACTTTTCTTATGAGCCCTTGCTTCTTTCTCTATTTTTCACTTTTAAATCTCTCTCTCCCTCCGTCTCTCTCGATCTCTGACTGGACTGCACCAACAATTTCATGGTAAAAATAATATAAGATTTTAATTACTTTACTGGCTTGATTTGATCCTGAATGAATTCGATTTGAATGAATATTTGATCAGATTGAAGAAAGTTTTTCATTCAAAATACGCAAATTTAGGGTGGATGAACAATGAATAACAATTAAATATATTTCCTTGCAGGAAATATAAAAATGAATGAAACAGCGATTGAAATAGTGAATTCATTGCATAGACGGATGAACAGCAGATGAATAAATGTGAATTTAAAAAACTTTCTTCAGCGAAACAATTTGTACAAATTTCCAAATTAAAAATAAATTAATTTAATCGGTCGATAGGCAATAAAACAATTCATCTAATGGATGAACGCATAGTTTTCCTGCATTAATTGTCGGGAATAATGAATAAAGTGCGGTATGGATGAAGAAGAAGAAAAATTGATAGAAATTCATTCTTATAAATTTTAAGTGAATGAAGGGATTAAAGATGGGTCTTTTTAATAAATATTTAATTTTTATCAAAGAAACAAAATTAAGGAAAATTGTTACTTTTGTTTCAAAGTTAGAGCGCGTTACGCCCAGTAGCAACAACAACAATAACAGTTACTTTTAGTACAGATTGCAATCAATTTAATTTAATTTGGATTTTTATGTAAATAATCACGGTGAAAGCAAATATTATTCACAGAAAACAAGCACAACAACAACAGCAACAGAACCAGCAGCAGTAGCAACCACAGCAAATACACTGGCAACAACAAAAATAGTCACAGCAACAACAACAGTAACCACAACAAAACCAAAAGCGAGGAAATATTCAGAACTTTTCAAAGAACTGAATAGTTTCTTTATAAAATTCAGATCATCATAATGCTGATGATGGTTGTAATGACGATGATCATGACGACAATGATTGAAATGACTTTGATAATAAATATGATAATAATGACAAAAATAACCAGATATATAATTTCGATTGCAATTAGTTTGATGATTTTTATGAGAATGATTTTAATTGTTATTAGGAATATGATCGATATAATGATGTTTATAATGACAAAAGGGAAGATTATGATGTAGAATTATTGCGATCGGAATGATGAGTAATTATTTAGAGTAAAATGTAAAATAATTTAGATTATTTACATAATATTTGGATGATGATAAATATTCATTTATTATTGCTAATTACCATTAAGCATTATACGATTTGCGTAATAATTAAGAATTAGTTGAAATAATAATTAGATTCACTGATGATGATGATGTGATTACCATGATGATTTTCGTAGGAATTGACTAGCAATCACAATTAAGAGTATAATTACGGATTAATTGATAACTGATTCTGTGATTACGCCTAATACTAAGAATGGCAAGAATGATTGACAATTAAAATAGGGTCGTAGATTAACTGTAGATTAATTGATGACTCTTATCATAATTATCATGTCTGAAATGAGTAGTAATGAAAGAACTGATATGATACTGATTACGTAATTTTGAGATATAACTCTAGCTAAGCAAGGCTTCATTCGATACGGTCTGGTCAATTAATACAACGTTTGTCGTTGAAACAATAAAAATGACTAGGAAATTGTTGTTGTAATTACTATGTGTTTACAGTACAGAACAAACGAATGAATGAACGAACGAATGAACGCACAAGTGGATGAACGAGCCACGACGAGTAAATTAAATGCAATTCAATTCTGTGGAAAGAGAAAATCAAAAGCAAATTTAATTGAGTTACGTATATTTTATTAAAATTTGTTTATTTATTTATTTATAACAATTTTTATAACAATTAAATTAGCCTCTTTTTCAATTTAATTGCAGTAAATTCTTTGACATGTTTGTGACGATGACATCAAGCTTTTGTGATACGCCGTATATACGCTGTTGCGTCGTCGGAGGCAAAAATGAATGATTTCTAAATTTAAAAAATGCTCAGAATTGAGAATCTGAAACTAAAGAACGAATTTTATAATATTATAATATATTATAATATTAAGAAAAACGGTCAAAAATGGCATTTGTCACTCTTGACAATACCGAGAAATAGCAGGATCATTCGAAATGTAAACGTGCAAAAGGACACAAAAAATGACAACATAAATTTGAAAATAACCAAAATAAATATTGGTAGATTATTGAGGTGATTATGAAGTACCGAGGACCATTCAGATGTGTACAGGCTTTGACTGATAAAAGAATTGAACAAAAATATAAATATCTAAGGCAAGTACTGAGCTTTAAGTTTCTCCTAATATACTAAAAAACGATTCCTTAATTTCGTTCCTTTATTCCATTTTGCAAGTCGACTGGTCGGTTCGTGTTTGTTTGTTTTTTCGTTTTTGATTTTGTTTTTGTTCGTTAAGAGGCGACTCGTTTAAACGTTAAGCGATTCATTTGTTTATCGAGGTCGGCGAGCGAGTAACTTCCGTCCATTCGTTTGTACGTATGTTTGATTATCTATCTATTCATAGATATGTATCGTCATATATCATCACCTGACCATGATTACATACAATTTCATCTGTCAATTTGTTCCTTTCCACTTCATTATTAACTCTCCACCATGAACCATCGCCGCGACGCTCGCATTCTATTTTAACACTTAAACGCGCTTGAGCTCGCTTTTGGTATAAAAATGTATTCATTCATTTGCGAAAAACAACTAAATATTCATTCATTCAATGAGTGGTTAAAGCAACAACAGAAACAACGACAATAACATCGCCACAACTAAAAAATGTGAGCAATATTTAATTTCGTTTTCATCGCCTTTTTTTCTCTCGGCCTCTTTTTATTTATATATTCATACGATATCGCAGTTGATTACGGCTTTATATGAGCTGAACACATGCCCTAGTCTAAACCATATCACAAATCACCGCGCCCTTTTCACGCCCACTCAATCTCGCACATCTTACCGTCCATCATAACCATCAAAATCACCAACACGCTTTACCCCCTATTCTTCTCTTCAACCCCGTCATCAAACAGACTTTTTCATCGACATAACTTCAATCGACCGAACCATTGCCCGTCCGCTCGTTGGCGGCCTTTTGTATTCGCAGTCTTCATCATTGCCGACTATTCCTCATTGCCAATGCGTCCACAGAGACCTACGTTACGTTGCGTTACGTATGATAAATATTGGAAGTGTAGAAACAAAAATATTCGAACAAAGTATAAGAGAATAGAAGACCGAATGGAAATAACAATGAAGAAAAGTATTAAATAAAATATTTGCGCAGTTAATTTGCGATTTCCGCTCTACTAAAGTAATGAAAAATTACACAAAAAAACCTGTATAGAAGTATATCCAGTAAGAAATGGATGAAGAAGCACAGAAGGATTGGCAAATAAAGATAGAGAGGGAGAAAGAGAAAGAGAGTGAGAGAGAAGGAAAGACAAAAAGGAAAGGAAGGAAGTTATTAAAAGTAAAGATGTTTGAAGGCAATATATGAAGTGACAAAAGGAATAGAATAGGCACAAGTTTTTCGTACAAGAGATGCACAGTACGAAACAAAAAGAGAGGGAGGAAAACTTTTAATCAGAAGCACCTAACGACAGAATGATGAAGAGAAGCGGGCAAGCGTGAGCAAAAGAGAGACAAATAAACGGGAAATCCGGCAAAAGTAAGAAAAACCAAAGGATATAGGGAATAATAAAAAGGCGGTATTGGAAGTAATAATTCCATAATGGAATAATGGAATTAAGGAATAATCGAAGATTGGAAATTTTATATGTAAGAATACGAATAGCGGGAAAAAGGGATAATTGAATTGGGGTTTTCATTGGAACATTGGAATATTCCCGTGAGCGTTAATTAGAATAATGGAATATCATTATAATAACGGAATAGCATTTCAATGGAAATAATGTAAAATTCTAGTATGGATAAATTGGCAAATTGTAGTAATCAAAAATTGGAGTATTGGAAAAGTGGAATAATGGAAAACCAAGGAATGGAATGTGCCATTTTCGAGTGGGAGATCAATCAAATATTAAAATAATGGATTACGGTATAGTCGAATTATTTGCAAAATGCAAAAATGGAAAATTGGAAACTACAGAATGAAAAATCGAAGAACGAACAGAGTAATGAAGTTAATTTTGAAGTCATCGATTTTGGAACACCGGAATAATGGAATATTGAAATTCTACGATTATAGAAAATTGAAAAAATGCAAAACTGGAATATTGAAATATTACAACGTTTAGTATTGGAATATTTTTATATGGAATATTGGGAAAATTGAGAATTCACATATTTAAGTAATGTAATATCCGAATATTAGAAAGATAGAAACTGAATTATAAATAATAAAAAGTGATTGAGAAAATGGCGATGAATGATTGATTTTATAGTGAATAATAGACGATTAATCAATTATAAATTGATCTAAATATCAAAATGTTAAATGTAAAAAAGCAACAATATATATATATATATATATATATATATATATATATATATATATATATATATATATATATATATATATATATATATATATATATATATATATATATATATATATATATATATATATATATATATATATATATATATATATATATATATATATATATATATATATATATATATATATATATATATATATATATATATATATATATATATATATATATATATATATATATATATATATATATATATATATATATATATATATATATATATATATATATATATATATATATATATATATATATATATATATATATATATATATATATATATATATATATATATATATATATATATATATATATATATATATATATATATATATATATATATATATATATATATATATATATATATATATATATATATATATATATATATATATATATATATATATATATATATATATATATATATATATATATATATATATATATATATATATATATATATATATATATATATATATATATATATATATATATATATATATATATATATATATATATATATATATATATATATATATATATATATATATATATATATATATATATATATATATATATATATATATATATATATATATATATATATATATATATATATATATATATATATATATATATATATATATATATATATATATATATATATATATATATATATATATATATATATATATATATATATATATATATATATATATATATATATATATATATATATATATATATATATATATATATATATATATATATATATATATATATATATATATATATATATATATATATATATATATATATATATATATATATATATATATATATATATATATATATATATATATATATATATATATATATATATATATATATATATATATATATATATATATATATATATATATATATATTCTCTGGCAAATTGCTGTGAGAGGGAAGAAGAGTGAGATTGGAAGAAGACGAAGAAAACTGAGAAAATATGGATTATTAATCTTTTAAAATTCGACTCAATTATTGAAGTACGAGAATTTCCATTTGCACTTCGTTTGAAACATTGACTTCATTTCTTCGATATGAAATGATTTAGTTATCAGTAGAGAAATGTGAGAATGGAAACAGGGTTTGGATGGTCAAATCTTGGGACTCGTTTGTTGATATACGATATATGATTGTAAAAGGCCTTTGCTTTCGTCCATTTTTTAAAGCACGTCCTTTTCATCTCCCACATTGATTAGAGGCTGATTTTCTTGAAATCGATTGGAACGACTCATTCCACGTTCAGTTTACGCACCTCATCCGCCCAATAATATCTGACATATGTTGGTTTGTAATTGTTGCTATTGTCATCAATTGTTAGAATGTTTGCACAACTTCATGTTCGTCACGATATACCGAAGGTTTTTAAGATTGAAGAGGCAATGAAGTGACTACGCATGTGATTGAAGTAAAGGATAGGAGTTATGAAGGGTTGAAGGTATGGAAGTAGGACTGAGAGAGGTTAATAAATTATGCTAAGAATTCTAAAATTAGACTCATTTTCAACCCACTTGTTTTCCCCGTCGTACGTGCGACTTATCCTTTCATATTTCCGCCTTCTCTTCTTCTTCCTCATTTTCTTATTCTAATTCCACTAATTTCTTCTCCTCTAATTCTTTCTTCTTCATGTGCCTCTGCTTATTAATTATTGTTTTTTTCAAATTTCTTTATTCGTTTTCAAACAATTTCTGCTTACTATGCTTCTTCATATTCATCATCTTTTGCTTTTCGTCATTCTTATTCCGCCACTTTTGTGATTTATTCGCATTTGATTTAATAGTTAAGACTTGCTAAGAGTCGAATGGAAATAGCTCACACGCATGCACTAAGACCCTCTCCACCCTCTCCAATCCCTTCCTCTAGGTATCACAGACACATACCTATTTAGTCTTTTGGAATTTATCATACAATGAAATGTTTGTTTGTGAAGAAGAGGAAGAAGCTGAAACGCCATCTATTGAAAAGTTCAAAACTTTAATTTAATTCTAAAATTTAATTTCAAGAAAACGATATTGATTTTAAGTGTTTGTAAGATTTAAAGAATGGAAGTTGTGTGAAAAGGAAACAAAGAATGGAAGAAATCTAAAAAGGAAAAAATTATTATCAATTGGTTTTAAAACTTTGATAAATCATAAACCGTTTATAAAAAAGGCGGCTCTTGAACCAAAAAAGAAAGTATTTTTTGTTTTGATTTATATACCTGACATATTCCTTCGTGGCAAACGTCAAATATTTCTGATAAGAAATCCAAAAGAACCCAAATGAAAATTTAAACACTCCGCATATTATTTGATCAATCTTAACTTTTAGATCGTCGCCTTTTTAGTTTGAAATTACTGAATTAAATCAACCGACATGTGATCCGTCAAACAAGTTGGCGAGGTTTCCAATGCTATTTGGTGGCTGTTATTTCATCTTTATTTTTAATGTCAATCCTCGAAATATTTGAACGACCTGTTTTTGCGTTCAATTTAGGCGGGCTACCTAAGGCGACCCAAATAGTTATATATTGTGTGCGTCGTAGTTTTTTAATTACTAAATCACTTGTTTTTGAAAAAGTGCCATAAAAGTTAAAATAAATTTTCAGAAAAATATTTTTTTTCATTTGAAAAAATAAATCTTCAAATCACGTAAACCATTAAAGCCTTTAAACACGCAATACTGCCTCGCAGATCTCACTAACTTATCTTCTTATATTTCGAGAATCCACTGAAATTTTTGCTACTTTTTTTACTACGCAACGAAATTTGTTAAACAATACTTCGTACCATCCCTATTGAAGCTTATTCGTGCATGATTCTTTGATACATATCTCAAAGAATCCTCGATTAGACTGTGCGCTATTAATGTTATTTTTCTCTTTTGATCTCGGAATTCTTATTAATGTAGTGATTGTTTTACTGTTCGCTCTTCTTTAAATATTTATTTTATTTGTACATCTGCTGCTGCGTTTGCTGCTGCTGACGCTTCCACAAAGCCATTAGCTGCGTCGGCATCAAGTCTGCACTAAACTGAACAAAATTAACAACAGTAAGACTGATATGAAATAAATAGCTAAAAAAATGCCGACGCAGCAATATGAGAACGTCATTCAAATTAACCCAAGTGTGACGACATTATAAAAATTTTAACTGATTAGGTTCAAGCATAATTTTATTTTTAACATAATGTATGTATATTACGGTATAGACACGACTGAGGAATGTATGCATAATCAAAGGAACTTGTGTGGCAAAAAAACACAAATATTGGAACACAAAAAGAAATTATAATTGGACTCAATAGTGTTTAAACTATAATTTTAATATTAATTGTAAAATTTACAAAAAAAATGTGGCTGCCGGCAATTAGTTGTAATTGTGAAATAGGAATTATAAGATAAAAATTGCGTTAAATTACAAAATTTTTAATAACTGCTGGTGTAGTACAACAAAACTAGCAACAACAACATTCCAAATGTTGTCAACCACAGTTACTACAAGCAATATTGATGATGATGATGAAGAAAATTCTTAAAAGTGTGTAGAAACAAGCATGCGCATTCGTTGCCGCATTTAATAAATTTTCTATTTCTCGTATTTCTCTCGCTTCGATTTTTTTGGATTGACCTTTTTATTTGATTTTTCTGTTAAAAGCAAATAAAATCTTTTTTCAGAAAATCAGAAAATTTCAAAAGTATAAAAAAAGTGTTTAAATAATTTAAATATCGAATTGCCGGATGAAACAGAGGGTTAATCAGGGAAGAGAGCAAAGAATTGATTGAATAAAAAGAGAATTATTTGGCGATTTTTGAGAGTTAACTCTCACGAGTTAAAAGAGAATTGCGGAAGGAGTAACAGGAAAGTCAGAAAGAAGAGGCAGAGGATTCAATGCGAAAATATGCAATGTATAAATAAATAAACAGCAACCTTTGTAACAAACTATTTTGATTTTTGTTTAATAAGTTGCAAACTTAAAAAACGATCTGTTATTTTTTATTTTCTTGCAAAAGATTTAAGAGTTGTTTCTGAAGAACAAGAGATTTCGTAAATTCCAATGACAACAAATGTCTCAATAATTACTCGATTCCCATCAATTTCACAATCACTCATACGCAGCGGTAAACATGCTTTTTAAAAAGGATTGCGATATTTATAAAAATGGGATGTAAGAAATCTATTGCATTAAATATGGAAATTGAAAACAAAATAAATAGATAAGAGAACAAATAACCAAAGATATATCCGACAAAGGCATAAATTAAATGTCACTTCCGATTACGTGTTCATAAAACATCATCCGGTTATGATAGTATCACGTAATTTGAAATAATTCAAAGCGAGGACAAAAAAGGTAACTACTAAAACGTATCAAAATGGCACCAAATAATAAATATAAGAGTGAGATAACAGTGTGAGATAAATTATAAACAAATGTTAAAAAAGTAGAATAAATTGCATCAAACGTTTCGTGGAAATTGTAACCAAATCTTATATAAATAAACAATTTGTTTGCCCAATAGTAACACTAATAATAATAATAACAACAAGAACAATAGTAGCTACCACTAGTCCAACTAAACGATTTTTATGTTCATCTTTTAATAAAACAAATACGTCATGATTGAATTAATTCAAGAAGGAAACGCCGACATGCATCACGAGTGGCAGCAAACCAACAACAGCATCGCGAGAACAGCAAGCTACATGTTGTTAATAGTTGTTATTGCCATTGTTTATGGTTTTAAATTACGTTTGTATAATCACTAATTCTTAATCATCATTTCGCAGGCTTGTCATGTCAAATGGAAAAACCAAGAAAAGTAACGGCGAACGTCGATAGAATCAACAAAATACAAACATAGAAATTATGTTTAGCCCTTGTGCGCCTAAAAGTTGTTGACTGAATGTGAAAATAAAGAGCACACATTTTTTGTAACAGCAGATTCAAATGATTACTAGCAGTGAATAAAAATCTGTAAACGGATAAATAATTAATAAATATATTTGGAGAAAAATCTCATTTGTTCTTTAAAATACAATAATCGACAATCTTGATGATTAAAATTGACAAATCAGTCATGTTAGGGTTAAAGAGAATATCAACAAATATCAAGACAAATCAGTCATGTTAGGGTTAAAGAGAATACAGTTTGCAATAATAACGACAGCAAGAAAACCCAAAGAAAAATGAGCAACAGTTTTTTTGAAATGATGTCACATGTTGCGCATGTTTTTTTTTTGTTTTTATTACTTTTGTCAACAATAAAAATAATAACAACAACAGCAAGAAACAACGAATACGCCGAAATCTTTATCGATTAAAAGACCAAAACAAAGATGGAGCGAGAAACAGCAGCGGCAACAACTGCAGCGGCAAGACTCTACAGGCGTCAATCGCGCCCAGAGGAATTTTATTTGTTTTGGTGTTGCTGTTGTTGTTGTTGTTTGCTTTGATAAAGCTTGCAATCGTTCAGGGTTAGTTGTTTGGTTGCTTTTGCTGTTGTTATTATTGTTATCAGTATTAATCTGGCGATGCAGTCGGACGCGACGACGTAAATTAGTCCGACTACGTCACCAGTTGAAATGATAAAATAAGCACCTTTAACTTTGTGTAGGTGTTGTGGCGGGTATGTTCGTGTATGTGTGCATAACTGACTCATAATCCAAGCAAGGAGATATATTTCTTTACCATCGTTTGCTAGTATGCATTTGATTTTGATCGTTTTGTTTTAATGGATTAAATACTCGTTCGACTTTAATAGACTACTATTAATCAATATATTCTTACTATTTTAGTACTAGTTTGTTTTGGTTAGATCATTGCTTGATAGAAATACTTTACTCGTTGAGTAGAATTTGTTGTATTCAACATGAATCGCTATATATAAATTTTATTATGTTATTCGTTTATATTCTGCATTTCTTATCTGCACGTTTGTTTGCCAGCTTATTCACATCCTTATACCTCACACCCAAATGGTTTAGGGTATGTAAAGTTTGTTCTTTCGTTTGTAACGCATTAAAGGAGGTGTGGCAGGTATGGAAAAGTATATATATTCCGGCTCAGAACAATCTCCTAAGTCGATTTAACCCAGTCCGTACATCTGTCTGTCTGTCTGTTGAAATCGCGATTACGAGAGAACGAAAAGGTACAACTATTCTCTTTTATTGTAAGCAGATTGGTATAAAATGGGCGAATTCAGATGAGTTCTACACGCCTACTTTATATAGCTAATATTGATATATGCACATACGGAGCTCAGTTTCAATATTTGTATAGCGTATTTCGGCCAGGTCGAAGATTTTTGCATCTAATTAATCTTCTCTAGGGAAGTACTATTGTTTTGGTGTCTATTTTCTATTCAAGATTGCACTGCTCGTTACACTTATACCCGTATCCTCAATGTTTCATTCACTTTTCTCCATTTTTTTCGTAATGTTGCTTTAATTTATTACCCCATAATCAAATCCTTCGATCACTTCTCATCTGGAAAAATCTCTATTCATGGAATTTTGTTTTACAGCGGAAGGGGAATTAGATGGAGCGGGAAGAAAGTGATTGTTATAACAAAAATCATTAATTGATGCTCTTACTTTGCATCTAAAAATAATTGACAAGGTTTCCAGATAATAAAAATATATATACGATGGTTTATGATTAAAAACAAACGAGTAAAATTTGTGTTCAAGAAGAAGAACAAGTGATAGCATATAATGAAGCATAACAAAACATACGTAACAACTGTGGAGCTTTCCATTCCATAAGTTTATCGATTTAGTCAAAGACGACTATGACAAAATAAACCGCGGCATTTTCACCACTAAAGGAAAATGATACAAACAAACAACAAAACCATAAAAAGAGGCACAAAGACATAGATAGAAAGGGAGCCAAACAGGAAGGAATCAAAATGGAGAGTTAAAATGAACTCAATTCAGTCCAACGGTGTACATTATATTTGAATTCACCACGAATGAGGTCAGTCGCTCGCTAGCCAACACACTGAAATTTTGTTGGTCAGGGTCCTTCGTATGGTCTAGGTTCGGCACAGGCAAGTTGTGAACCGAAGTGTTAAACATCTGATGAGGAGCTGCTGACTTGGATAAAATTTTTTTCACCATAAGCAGTGGTGAAACACTCAGCGACACCCAGCACAATGATTACAACGAAAAGCAGGGAAATCACGGAGAGCATGAATTGTACAAAACTATTAAAGAGTAATTGTTGTGTCTGGGGTGAATGGTGGACTTCAGAAAATGACAACAAAACAACCAATAACAACAACAACAACAATAACAATGGAGAAAAACAACAACTTTTTGGGGACGAATTAAACGAAACTAAAGCTTCCAGCGTGCTGGACTGCACCAACGATGGGCAATTTTATTCATAATATCGTTCGCAACGGAGCGAGTGAACTGGAGTAACAAGTGACGAGTTCTGCAGATGAGCAAGGGTGGGTACTACCGTTTGTACAAAAGAGCTGCACAAGATATCTTGAAATTTCGATCAAGAGACAGTATTGCGGCGAGGTGTGCATTTGTGTTAAGTACATTGATTGAAAACATAAACAGAACCTATGAAAATAAATACTTTGCACTAATTGTCGCAATAATTTTATATTACTTTTGTTATTATTTCTTACTAGCATCGAGCCCGTATCCTTGAAGCAGTGCATTTAGAAGAATGAAAAAAAATTCTTACTCTTTCACACTAATCAGATATCAGAGCTATCTCTATTTGGATTCTACCAACAAAAATGTTAATCTCAGAATGCAAATATTCCGCAAGTATATTCATTTGCATTTTCGCAATTCGGTTGTGACATTTCGTTTGTGTCACGGACTTCGTGAGGTAAAAGTAAAAGAGAGCACTACAGAGAGCACATAAGCGCCCAAGAGGACAATATTGTCCAGTCCATATAAGACAAAACAGCCTTGTGCAGATCTAACGTTTGTATTCCTAATAAAGAGCAAACGCGTTAGAAACAAGTGAAGAAGATAGTGCACAAGGGAAATATATAAGGAAAAGGAAAGAGAGAGAGAATGAGGGAGGGAGAGGAAGAGAAAGAGGTGTGCGTAAAAGATGATTGCATTTCATTTGGCCCACAAAATTTACAGCCTCATTTCATATAAATTTATCTTAGAGCTTGTGTGCGTTCTGCTGTTTTTCATTTTCCGGATTTTACGGCCAAACAACAACAAAATTTCGAAATTTTAATGAAAATGTTCGTCAGGCAGACAGATAGATGAGGAGGAGGAGGCATGCACCGCTTTTCTAAAGCTTTATATGAAAGACTCCCAGAGGTATGAAAATATCTCCATCTCCTGTCGCTTCCTCCCCAACCTGACTTGTTACCGGTTACGACATAATTTCGGATAAGCCTAATGTTACTGCTTTTGCTTGTTCTGCTTCCGATGCTTTGTTTGTTTTGTGCTTAATTGTGAATTGGATTTTGGTGAACACTTATAGAATGAAGATGAACGAAAATAAAATAAAAAGGGGCAATTAATTTTGTGTTCATTGAGAACAAAAATCGATGTATTTAATTTCTTAGGATTGCATAATTTATTAAAGGAGTTATTCTCCAACGAGTGTTTGGGAAATGCGTTGGGGTTTGCGATTTGCTGTGCTTCTTCGCCGTCAATTTTAAACGAGATGCTGATGTCCTTACATTTTAAAGCTTTGAATTTTATCATAAAATAACAAAACCAATCACGTGAGGATTTATGGAAGGATTTTAATGGATTTAACTGTATCAAACTATTAATAAAAAATTATAAAAAGTCTAAATAAGCCCTGAATGTCATTAGAAATCTTTAAAAGTAAAAATACTGTACGTAAAGTTTTCTTTTTCTCTTAATGTTTTCTCTTAAGTTTTTCCCTCAGCGTAAACTCATCCTAAAACAGTTCTATTATTACAGTTCTTTATCCTAAAACAGTTCTCTTCTTTTAATACTAAATTGCATTAGTATTACTTTCAGTCAAACTCCGAATTTCATTCGAGTTTTGCACGTATAAGTTTCATAAAAATTGGTCATTTTCGCCACAAAATTCACACACGGAACTGCGTATTTTCGTCTCTTTCTTCTTCAATCAAATTCAGATCAATTTTTTGGAAAGCCATTCTTTCCCAGAAATCGTTTATTAAAATTAATTAATTCGGCATTAAATTCGAAAAAGTTCAAAATAAAGGAATAATGAATTTCAAATTGTCAGAAAACCTTTAAGGTCGTTGAGAACAAAACTGAAGTTTTACTTAAAATCACTTTCATAAGAGTGATTTCATTATAAATATAAGTGGGCGTATAGTATCAATTTGATCAACAGCTTCGTTACGCGATTATTCGGGTAAATTATTTGAAAAGGAACAATGAAGAAATAATTAAATTTGCTGAAGTTGCAAATTATTGAAAATAAAAATCTACAATAATTCAAAACGTTTTAAACGTTCGACTAAAAAATAAGTCTCTCTTTACTCAAAAACACAAAAACTTTCATACGAAGGTGTGTCAATATCGAGAACACCAAACATTCAAAGGTACATCGATGCAAAAAGACACTCCCACAGAAATGATTATTGGCTCATTTACATGACCCACGCATATCCTTCAACTTCATTAAATCAAAAGGACGACTAAGGGAAGTTGAGCGATGAGGTTTACAAACCACACCGGCAAAGACGATGATGACGACAGCACAGTCGACAGGAAACGACATAAACGTGTAAATGTCAGTCGCAGCGAACACCTACAACGTAATCGCGTAAAGGATATGCTGTAAATATCCTTGTTAACAAGCGACCTAAGGTCGAATTGAAATACGAGAAGAAAAACAACAAATACAACACATATCATCAAGACGGCGACGAAGAAGAAGAAGAAGAAGAAGAGGCGCTACACATATATAAAAATCAGGAGATGTAATATAAAACTAAAAAAATCGTAAAGAAGACGAAAGGATTAAGAAAAACTTTTAGGGACACTTCATGCGACCAGACGGTAAAAAACGCTATCAATTCAAAAAATAAAATCGCGCTAAGATTTTTAAGATGTGGAATATGACGCTAAAGCTTATGCCGTAATTGAACGGAGGTGAAGCGTATAGAAGAAATATTGCAACGTATGAATTTTAAATCACTTGCGATCAGCGTGAAACTTTATAGAAAAATATTGTAAATACGTTCAAACTTGGGTCACAAGCATTCTTGTTACGAACCCCGTTATTATTGCATTTTTTTTTGCTTTTGTTGTCGTCATCGTAGATGACGTAGATGACGTTCAACGATTGCAAGCGAATTAATACGGCGTCTAAAGAATTTGCGTCAAACTTGACGCAAAGCGTACTTGAATTAAAATGGCTTTAAAACAAAAATAATATAATTTCATAATAAATTTCTAAAGCAATAATTTTTTCCGTGAAGAAAAATAATTATTGTTATTCTTTTTTCACGACAGCTCGAACGCAAAGGCTCAATATTTTTAATGTGTTTTGGAGCGATTTTCCGTCATCCCTTTTCGAATTTGGTACACTACAGTGGTACACTACAGACACTGAAGATGGCGCATAGCCGAAACCGGTATGTCTCCAAACCAAACTCGAATAGGGATGACGGAAAATCGCTCCAAAACATATTAACGTCAAACCCTATCGGAACAATCAACAAACATCAAGGAACTCAATATTTTTCTTCACGGCATTTAATTTTATCATTTCTTTTCAATCGAAATTTCTCGCATATAAGTAAAAATAATCGCAATTTATTGAGGAAATTCATTAATAATAGATAAAATTAGAAAATTGCAATAAAATAAATGAGAAAAATAATAAAATGTATGGATTTCATGCGATTTTAGTTTACGAAAAACAACAAAATTTGACTACACGAAAATCATAATTAAATTAAATCCTAATTATTAAAATTTCTTTTATATTAAAGTTATTGTCTGTTAGTATTTTTTAAATTCTTAAATCTTTTAATATTTTTACTGAAAAATAATAATTTTTTTATTTAGTTCAAAAATCTATTTCCATTTGGATTTTTTGTTTTGTATTTTATTGTAAAAATTGTTATGTGGGGTGTATTTTTTGAAGAAAAGAAATCAGCGCTCGAGAAACCTTATCGACCAACTCGGCCAAGAAGAAGAAGAAGAAAGATGGTGTTGGTAATAGAGAAGCAAAGAGACTAACGCAGAATTTAAACACACAAAAGGAAAATCGATTTCATTTCTTATAATTTATTGACAGTGGGGCAAAATGGAAAATATGTTAGAAATATTTTGCCGATTGATTGAAATAAATTCTAATTATTTTTAAGTCTTTAATGAAATTTTAAGTGATCTTTTCTAAAGAAATAGATAAATAAATAAAATATATATTTTCTAAAAGAATATTAATTATCATGTCTCGATATGGATCAATTAATAAATTCAAACATAAAGGAAATGCCCTTCAAATTAATGGCGGACACTGCTCGCTTTTCAATCAAAACTCTTCTTTTAGAGGGTGCTCAATGTATTCGAGATATTGGAAGTGATTTCCTAGTAATGTAGATAATTTGACTAAATACATCAATAGTGGCAAACAATATGCGAATTTTCAATCGAGTTGCTACTGAAGACTAAATGTGATCTTGATGACATCAATATAATACGTTTGACAATCATGAATATGTGAGTAGTAAAAGACCTCCTTATAAAATTGAAACCAGGACACGTAACCGCACTCAGTCGTGGTCGGGATGTTGTGTTGCGATTTTCCAAGGAAATCATGAAATTATCCTCGCTGGAATAATCAGTGGGAAGGAGAAGTTTGCGGGCCGCTGTACGGGAATATTGTCGCGAGGAAATTAATCATTCTATTGTAAACATCGAGATGCTTGTGCTCTTTTTATGCTTTGAAACAAGGCCATCGTGGGAAACGATTTCTCGACGACGAAGGTCCCAGGGTGGCATTTAAAGTACATTTTTTAGAGAAGAGGGTAAATAATATTCGATAAAGCATCGAAAACTTAATATCCAGATGTAGCAAACGTATAGCGAAATATCGAAATATAAAAATTACGGATACCGGATACGGATACCGGGAATGCACTAAACGGGTGTCATATTTATTACTGTAGCTTGAATTACTCGCATAGCTTTCTGTTTAATTTCTTATAATATTTTTTTAGAAATTAATTGATTAAGGAACAAGAGTTTCTAAATGAGTTTTATTTTTTAAAATCAACACGTTTGTTCGTCCATTCCACTGTGACGAGCACCCACACGACAACAAAAAACATATAACAATTACTTCTTTCCTCTTCGTTATATCGTCATCGTGGTTCGTTTGCTTCATTCAAACAAACTCACTTTGGCAACTCTTCTTCTTCTTATTCCTTCTTCGACTGATCGCTCTTACGCCGAGCTTCGGTATAGTCACAGTGTTCATCTAGGCCCCTATCTACTCTCGCCTACCACCCCTACTTTCTTCATTGCGTCCTTTACTCGTTATAAATTTTCAAATTGGAAACCATCGATTTCGAGCAACAGCGTCATTGCTGAGTCAGTAAAGCTTGAATTATTTTAAAAGGAAGAGGAAATTTAGAACCCTCTCTTTTATCGCATATCCTTTGAATAGTTGAATTCACGAAACCGAGTCTGGTAGCAGTGCACGTACGGCACGCACACACATTCACGGACATATACACACACATACACTGTCTCTCGCACACACACCCGCCCACACACACACGCATGCAACACACGTACATTCGGCACTGTAGGCACCGAGTATAATGAAAATAATTCATAGAAGTATGAAGAAAAAAAGGTAATGAAAATTGATATCGAGCACTGAGCCGAGCTGATTTGAATAATAATAAAAGGAAAATGTGTGAAATTATTTATTATATTTACAAATTTTAATAATTTAACAAATTATCGCATTTGCGTTTTATACAAATATTTTACGATTGTTTTTTCGGTTTCATTTCAAAGGTTTTCAAAGGTTTTCTTATTCAAAATATTATTTCTTGAACAATTTTAATAAATATTAAATCACGACAGGGTCTCGTCATTCATAATTACCATCACCATTAGCAGTTAAATTTTATTTAAATACAGTCTCAAGAGCTAATTCAAATCAAGCGGACTGTCTGGCCACCCAACCCTTCACCCTTTAACATCCTTTAACGTTTGAGAATATCATGAAAGAAGGAGAAGAAGAAGTATTATTTAATACCTGAGGATTTGCCTCATGCCCGCAATGCAAGCGGCAATAGGATAATAACGCCTGAATGAGAGAAGCCTTGATGTGAGGGATTTTATTTGCCCTTCACAGAAGCCGATCTTCGTCATGGTATGGTCAAGTGGTAAGCCTTAATGTAAGTGGTAAGCCCCTTTACATAAAAAGGTAAACAAGAGAAATAAATTGCTGATTTGTTGAAAATCAATAAATGAACAAAATGTACGAAGGGCTAAATAGAAAATAAAAACCGGATGAAAATTTTCAAGCGAACAAATTAAATGAATTTCTACAATGAAGAAATTATATAAATGAGAATTAAACAAGTATATACGTTAACTTCGGCCTGAACGTAGCTTACGTACCCTACACCCGTAATATAAGTTTGTAGATTAACCCGTGCACGCCTCTTCTAATATTACATTTATTCATTTAGCTACCAACTCGCCTTTAACAGAAGTTTTCTCGAAAAGGTCTACACATGGTGTAGTATAATAGTGGTGCACCATTCCCATTTTTTTGGTGAATATGTATTAAAATTTCAATCTCGGAAATTCAGTAAAAATTAAAAAATGTAGCTTTGCAAGTTCATTTCACAGAAAAGTAGGCGTTGGGCCGTATGTGAAATTGTGGTCTCTACAGCCACAGAAACTGACAGGCATGGCTAAGTCGACTCAGGAGGTGATTATAAGCAAGAATGTACATGTTACACGATACCCACCACGCCTCCTTTGGTACATAACAAACGGAAGAATTAAGTGAATATCTTATGCTATCCCTTCAGATGTAGGGTATACAAATAATAATGCCATATGAAATGAACATTTCATTTTCAAAATTATCATTTAATGTTAGTTGTTGGAATATTGGAATAAAAAACGAGCTTTCAAAATAAATAATTGAAATGATTCTTGAACATAAATCATCAAATAAATTTTGAAAATAAGCGTAGCAATGTAAAGAGAGAGCAATTCATGAAAAGAACATTCGCAAGAGAAACAACCAGTGGCTGCATTTTGCAACTTATAAAATCAGAAAGCAACAACAATTAACAACAACAAACACAACTAAAACAGAAGTCACAATATCAACCAACAACCGATGTCCCATTTGTTTCTTATGTGCTTATTCCAAGGTTATTAACGTAAATATATAGGTGTACCTTAATATCGGTACATTGACCAAGACGCCATCAATAGTAGTATCAGTTAAAAGGTAACAGGAAGGTAAAAGGAAACACATTAAAAGATTAAAAGGTAAAAGGTAACACATTATTATGTTCACACTATAATTGCAAAGCAAACACGTAAATAAACAATTATGCATAAGTCGTGTATGAATCATGTATGAATCCTCTATGAATCGAAGTTAAACCCTGAATGAATTGTGTGGAAACGATAGATGAATCGTATATGAATCGTGTATAAATCGTAAACAATTTGTACGATATATGTGTCGCATGTGAATCGTTAAGGAATTGACTATGAATCATATTTATCTCTTAATAAAAATCATTGAAACACATTTGGAGAAATCAAAAGCATTGGCTTCGATTTTTGTATTATCTTCCAATTAATCATCTTACTCCTCGTTCCTGTCAATGACATCTGTCCTGCTTCTCACATTCACGTGATCATCATTGGATATAAATATTGACGAAAGTAAAAATCATTCAAACAATTTGAACAAAGTGTCATTATTGTCATGAACCTTTTTAGCAAAAAAAAAATAATTTTTTAAAATTTTCAATTTCTTGCGTTTTATGAGCATCGATTGATTACGTCTGCTTAATTTTCTTCTTCATTTTCTTCGTCGTGTTTTGGCAACAACAACCTACGGGTTGATTAAATTGTCAGCCATTAGGCGTTCCCTTTTTCCATTTTCGGTGGGCGCTGTTTTCAGTTTAGTGAGGTTTTGTTGTGGCTGCGACTCTGTGGTTGTTATTCTGTTGTATTGTCGATGTAATTGTGACAACAGATATTTTTGTATTGCTTTTATTATTGTTCGGTGTTTATGAGTTTTCAAAAAAAAAAACTGAACTGCATTTTTGTGTTTCTGCTCAATTTGAAATTTCAACAAAGTAATGAAAACAACAGTAACAACAAGAATGATAACAACAACATAATATTCAGTTAAATATCACAGATGACACAACAGTCAGTCATCAACAATGACAATATCAGCAACATCAACAGCAACAGCAACAAGAACAACAATAAATGTCAAAATGATACAACAATTGGAAACTGATTGAGTTGCTTTTTAAATCCGTTTCATTCATCACTTCATCTCACCGTAATTTTAGTCATTATTCGTTGTTTTCAAATACGCTTTTACTCCGCTCATATTTTTGTCTCTCTTGTTTACCGCAGATTGTTATCAACAGAATATATTTTGCACCGTTGATGAAGTAATTATTGATTATTATCATCATCATCTTCTGATATTTATCATGAGCATCATGAAAAATCATTCTCATTATTGCGTCTCATAAATCATCATTAATTAAAATAATTTCGTCACCATTTTAATTAATTACAATCTTCATCATAAACATCATTAGTGTCATGATTTTTTTCATAAATATACGTTCATCCACAGCACTGTTTTTAATATTTTACATTCATGATTGTCGTGATCATTATCATTATCTCGCAGAGCTCTTGGAGGCACTAGAGTTATCATACCGTAGCCATCATAACAAATGTTCGGCAATAATATCTAGTCTTATATATCATCAACAGTGTCATTATTATCGTCATCATCATTATTATCATCACCAATATAATAAACACCTCATGTTTATCATTGTTATCTTTACCGTATTTATTTATTTATTTAGGAATCGACGCATTTCGCGTCACCTCGAGAAGTTTCTACTCTCATCACGCCTCCAACTATCGAATCTTTTCAATAATTATCATTGACGTCGACTGTGACAAAACAACCAGATAAACGGACGGAAGAATGAACGGATTGGCGAACGCGCTGATGGACAAATCGAAAAAGTTTCAGTCTTTTTGAAAGCGATGAATGAAAATCATATTTATCAGAACGACTGATCCTTATATATTGATATTTATCAGCGATTATTTATCAGAACGATTGATATTTATCAGCATTTGATTGATCTTTTAGTTTTGAATTTATTTATTTTTTCTTTATGTATTTATCGGTCAAGAGCTGTTCATTTTAGTTCGTGAATTAACCAAAAAAATTGCAAAAATAATGAGGTCAGCGTATGCACCATATATAATGGCTTTTACGTGCCAATAATGAGAATGATGATGATGATGTTTAAATAAGCAACTTATGTGTATTTATACTTATTTGTATCTGTCAGGTGCAGATGCATATGTGACGAATATGTATTGGCTATGACGATAATAAACTCTTTTGTTTCGTATTGTCTCGTTCCTTCGCGTAATTTGTATTCAATTTTTCATTGATTCTCTCGCTCCCTCGACTGTTATTCATTCCTATATTCATTTGTTTGTACTCTCACACGCTCGCTCGCTCGATTGTCTATTCACTTGTTTATTTATTCGTTACCGTTTTCGCTCTCGTTTGAGAAAAAAGCCATGAAAATTTAAGTAAGCTGGAATTTATTTGTTTCTTTTCTGCGTCGAATATTCCTTGGTTTTTTCGAATGAAAGATGATTGTAATAGAACAACAACAACTGCGCTTGCTTTTGATGGTTGTTGTTGTTTGTATTATTTGGCAATTATAAAGCAATAGTAATGATATTCATAGAGAGAATTTTGGTTTCTGACTTTTCTAAAGTTATGGAAAAATCAATAAATTTTTAGGAATAAAATATTTAGGAATAACATATAAAGCAATATTGCAAAATGGCAAAAACGTCTGGACAAACAATTCTCAAAATTTTCGTGATTGAAAAATTTTAAAATTAGTTAAACACTTTCAAAAAATTATTAGGAAGCAGAAAAATAATTAGAGGAAAAATTTGAAGTTTATCAAAAAACTCTCGGAATTTTCCCATTAAGCAAAATTATTCTAGACTTTAACTTTTTTTAAAATTGTGAAATGTTTTGTACATCAGTATGATGGAATAGTTATTGGAATTAGTTTTTAAGAAATTGTTTTGTTGTAATAAAGACCATTCAACGTTTACGTGTACGTTTTTTATGCTGGCAGTTAAACTAATTGCTTCACTTTAGTAATAATGATGATTATGACATTGAGGTTGTCGTTGTTGTTTGTTTACAATTATACTATTCTATCGTTTATTACTGAGTGTGAGCAATAAATCTCTTATGAATAATATTTAATGATCGTTAATGAACTTAATGATGGCATGGATATTGGAAATTGCACAAATATATCATTTTGTAAAGAATTTATAAGTACAAAATCAAAAGAAATGCAAAGTTAGAGAAACAACAATTACAATAACCTTGAATGTATGATCATTATTAAGTTTAAATGTGACGATATTCGTAAAAAATTTCTGAAATCCGTGACATAGGTACAATAATGATGATATACAATTATTACATTATTAGTATCAAGTATCATCGTGGTCATCACCCTACCGTCATTATCACGATAACCATACTCAACATTATCAGCACTGTCATTGCCATTATTTATTTTATTTTATATATAATATAAAATATTATTTTCTTATTTTATTGCCAGCATCATAAGAATTATCATAATCATTGATATAAACTCGGTTGATGTCATCACCATCGTTAACATCACCATGATTAGCATCGCTAACAAGATTATAGTTGCCAATATTATCATCACACATTAGTGGTATCGGCGGTGATTTGCAACACCATCGTTATTGCTGTTATACTCATTATTACCGACGTCATAATCATTGTCAGAATTCAGATTACTGTTTATATCATTATTGTCAATGTTCTAATTTTTACCAATATCATTGTTTTCCATATCGTCATCATATTATCATCATTATCATTATCATTATTATTCACTTTCACCGTAACTAGTCAAGAGTTCGCAATAACATTTTATTGAGTTTGTTGTGATCATAATTATATTATGATAATCATATTTCATTATAATAATGTGACAATTTTTGAAATTTTGGCGTAATCTTTGAAGACGTGTCTTGTATTTGTTAAAGCGCTTTTTTCAAAGTTTCATTTGAACTTTGATTTTGATAATCGTATAAAAATTAAAATTATTTAAAAAAAAATAATTTTTTTGCCCGAAATTAAATCGAGCAATGTGATATTGGTTTAATCGAACGTGATGGTAAGATCACTTTCTTATCATAATACTAATTCGTTTAACATTAGTTTATTATAATTTCATTTATTGTAGATAGTAAACGTTTTTCATTTCATTATTATCGCAATTGACGTGACTTTTATTTTTGAACAAAATTAAATTTATTGAAGTTTTATTGAATTTTGTTTCAATTTGCTTCGATTCAGTTAAATCGAGCATTTAGGAGTAACGAAAGGAGATGCTGATTGTTTTCAGAGTCGAGTTAATGGATCTTGAAGGCATGCATTGTACAGTATTATTGCACAATATTACAATGTACTTACCACATGTACGCTGCTTTGCAGATTGCCCGCCAACATTGCGGCTTCGGTGGGTTTCTTTTCGGTCTTTTTCGCAGATCGTTTGTTTTTGCTCTCAAGAAAACGTTTTTGAAGAGCAGTCGTTTCGTGATTCTGCTGCTCGCAAACGGTATTGAAAGTTTGCTCGTAGCGTGGCACGCAATCGGTTTGACGTCGTCGGTAATTTTCCATTCGTCGACGTAAACGATCAAACATTTGTTGACGTTTGGGAGGTACAAGATCTCCAACGACACCACCAACACCGCCTCCACCGGGTCCAACAGCCCCGATGCCGATAATTCCATTACCGCCATGTACACCACCTGCAGTGATGCCAGGCAGTCCACCACTTTGAGCACCGCCACAACCACTTCCGGGTCCACCGGGAACTGTTGCTGCTGCTCCTGCGGTACCAGTCGTTGCAGCAGCTGTGGATACGTTTCCGCCGGGGACGATGCCGCCAATACTAGTCGCTGTCGCTGCCGCTGTCGCTGCTGTTGCAGAATTAAATGATGAATGTTGCTGAGAATTTTGTTGTTGTTGATGGTTATGATTATGTTGTTGGTGCTGGGGATGCTGCTGGTGCTGCTGCTGTTGTTGATGATGATGATTGTGCTGATGTTGGTTATGCTGCTGTTGGTGGTGTTGTTGGTGTTGTGGATGTGGGTGTGAGTGTGAGTGTTGTTGATGCTGATGTTGTTGTTGTTGTTGTTGTACATGTATTTGCTGTTGCTGTTGCACATTATGCAATTGGTGTTGTTGAGTGGCTTGCAATTGCTGATGTTGTTGTAGATGCAGGCCCAATGTTTGCTGTTGGTGTAACTGTTGTTGTAGATGCTGCTGTTGCTGTAATTGCAAAGTTAAATGTTGCTGTTGTTGTTGGTGCTGCTGTTGCTGATGGGCCGCTGCCTGGTTGGCGCTCTGATAAACCGGAATACCCCCCGCATCCATAAATACGAATTTTTATTGTGGATGTTTTACTTGTTTGTATTTTCGTTGCACTTCGTATTTGTCGACGAAGAGCACCGAACTTAAACAAGAATCTAAAATTACTTAAACGAACCAGCACTAGACGCTTGTGAAAGACTCTTCATTCTTCAATCAATCGATATTTATTCCTTTTTTTGATTTTGATTTCTTCTTCTTCTGTTTCTTCTACTTATTCGTCCTATAATACTTAGTAGGTTAGCTAGTTTATTTTTCAGCACAATTTTCAATTTTATTGTAAAATTATTTCTTGCCGCAAAATTTTTTAGAGAGCGTCATAATTAACGGTGAGCGCCTGTAAAGAGAAGAGTGGGAGAGTATTAATGTCACGCAACCAAAATTATTAAGAAAAATCAGTAACTTTATTTTTACTTTCAATTTAATTGTTTATCCAACACATTTCGGAATAAAATATCTTCTTTTGACAAATGACGGAAAAAATGCATTTTCCCAAAAAAAACCTACTTTTATGAAATTTTTTATGTACCTTTAAAAAGTTGTTTCAAAATTTGTTAAAATTTACTAACTTCTTTCTATGGCTCTATCAGTTCTTCTGATAGCTCTCTATCTTTCTTCGCGTGAACTCTGCTTTGATTAAAAGAGAATGACCTGTTGGGGTTTAAATTCTTCCATTCTTTTCTTTTATTTGATAATTCACTCCCAATTTATTCAATTTTTTAAAAAAATAGATGCTCTGAAAGAAAGCAATTTTAAAAACAATTTCTTGGTCGCAAAAATTTTAACTCAAGATTAAAGTGATTGTAATTAAAAATCTTAACAAGAGTCATGATTTGTAGAATATTTTTATTATGACAAAAGGAATGCTAAATTCAGTTATTAAAAATTTTTTCAATTTTTTTTTTAATATTTACTGTGTTCTGTAACAGCTGATTGATTTACTTTCGTCCACGTGAAAATATAATTCACAATGAAATGAATAGGAAATACATTTAAAGATATATGAAAATATTTTAAGGAAAATACAAAAGAAAAAACTAGTTCACTTCACTTCAGTTAGTTTTCGACCTTGTTGTTGGTTTTGATGGATGGATTGATAACTTCCGTATTCGTGCAGATTCCTTCTCTTTTTCATTTATTTTCCTTATTTTTTCCCTAATTAATTGAATAATCAAACTATTTTTAACAGAAAAAAATCTGTGGTAATAATTAATTACAAATTTATAAATAAAAAAGTAGCAACATTTAAAAGTAGCAACAACAACAGCAAAACTTATTCCAATGGAAGGACTTTTAAAAATGTGTTCCAGCAGAAAAATTTGTTCATGGCTATAAAAGGAATATGTACGGATACTGAATACTCTTTTTTAAATTTCTTAATGAGGTAAAGGAAAGCTTTAGACAATTTCATGAATGTTTCATCAAAGAATTATTATAATAAATCAGAATCAGTATAGAGCTCAATTTTTGTGGAAAAAACAACTAAAAACGACGAGAGGTAGATAGATAGATAGAGACAGATAGTGCGATTTAGAAAGCGTTAATAATAATACTAACACGACATTTTTAATAGAACTTTTATTTTCACGAAGGGAATAAAAATATAATTTACTTAAAGACATAAATTCGAATGTAATCGGTTACAGCATGACGTTGCTAAGCTTGGCAGTTTTTTTATCAGTGGCGAAGGCATAATTATCGCTCCCGATATGCCATTGTCCCCCCCTAATTATGCTACCGTTCTACGAGGTTTTTAAAGTAATATCTCACAATCTGTCTCTTTTTCTCTCTGTATCCATAATATTTCTAAACAGGCAATTTTTTTATTTCTTAATTTTTCTTTAAAATTCTTCTTTTAAATTGTTTTCACTTTAATCTACGGAAACCCTTACTTTCTTAATGACAGACTCTTTAGAGTGTCCTGCATATCAGAGTGAGACTCTAGGTTACAAAAATAAAAACGTTATGGATGTCGTAAACGAACTCTGTTATTTCTATTTTGAAAATTTATTTAAAAAATTTATAACTATATTAGATTCAAAATGAAATGTTTCAATTTTTGTATTCTAAAAATTCTAAGTATTCATTGAGGAAAACATAAATTTTGTAACCTTTTTTAACTTCTTGTCTACGGGTTCATTACAACCAAAATTGACGGTAAAACAATAATGACAAATTACAACAGCTACAATAAAATACATACGATTAACATCCAGTATCATCGAAGTAATATCGTTCTCTAGACATCACTCAAACCGTTTATTGTTGAAATCGATGACAATAAAAACACATTGAGAAATGATTGCGGTGATAATGATGACGACGATGATGATGATACCGCCAGATATATGACATTAAATGTTAGCCAATGGTTATACTTAAATGGTTAAGCTCGAATTTTGAAGTTTCAAAATTAATTGAAAGACGAAAATAACTACGAAACTATTCCACTGTGCCGACGGCTTTTTAGACCCGATGAAATCCAAATAAACGAAATTAAAAATCATTGAGAACCACGAAATAAACAATAATAATAATTACAACAACACAACAATAACAACAATGAACAAAGAACGATAACAAAAGATTACGATACAAAATTCGACGAAGGAGTCATCATTCAGTTCGTCGTCTCAGTTTCAGTTTATGCTTAGAAGAACTTCGAAATGACACCAACAATAATTAAAACAACTGGATTACTCCACTCTAGTGTCGATGACTGACTGACAGACGCAAATGATGCGAATAGAAGAGTGAAGCACCAGACCAGTTCTATGCCAGTTCAATACAATCGGCCCAGTTGCTTTTGGGAGCATGTTGCTGAGCTCCGGTTGTTGGTCGTGTGTCAGATCGTTTGGTTTGTATGGAT
>OZ016505.1:20699461-20719995 GCA_963966595.1 Physocephala rufipes | reverse complement strand
ATATATATAATATAATATATATATATATATATATATATATATATATATATATATATATATATATATATATATATATATATATATTCTATATATATATATATATATATATATATATATATATATATATATATATATATATATATATATATATATATATATATATATATATATATATATATATATATATATATATATATATATATATATAGTATATATATATATATATATATATATATATATATATATATATATATATATATATATATATATATATATATATATATATATATATATATATATATATATATATATATATATATATATATATATATATATATATATATATATATATATATATATATTATATATATATATATATATATATATATATATATTTATATATATATATATAATATATATATATATATATATATATATATATATATATATATATATATATATATATATATATATATATATATATATATATATATATATATATATATATATATATATATATATATATATATATTATATATATATATATATATATATATATATATATATATATATATATATATATATATATATATATATATATATATATATATATATATATATATATATATATATATATATATTATATATATATATATATATATTATATATATATATATATATATATATATATTATAAAAATCAAATAATAATAATAAAACTAAAAATAATAAATAATATCTTATATTTTTGTTGCATAATTCTATTGAATTATGATATTGCCCAATAATAAAATTATTTACACCTAATTGACATTTCACTAAAATTACTTCCCATTAATGAAATTTTCTCAAATTATCTGTGTGTTGTTATTATGAAAAAATTAATCCGATTTTTTTCTCAAATTTAAACGCCCTCTAAAAATTGAAATCTAATCAAAATGAATACTTCATTAGTATTTATTTTCTTGTTCTTGTGGATTTTAATTTACGGCAAACTCTAGCAAGTATCAAATCTTTTTACTCGTTTCTACTCATCTCATTCCTTAGCGAACAATTTCATCCAAAGTGACCGACCTCCATTTGTCGTGAAAGCGTGGCCTAAGCTCGACTCTCGACTGACATGCCCCAAAATTACTTGTTGGCTCGTGGCTAGTGACCCAAAGTGAGTGATGGCACATCCGCACTTGCGTCATAAATAGAGGACGACGAGTAGAGGATAAGCGTAATTTGTCAGCTGGTGGTCTTCATGAGCGGAAGCTGAAATTATACGTAAATAGATAGGAAAACGTGCATTAAATGGAGAAGGTTTACCTCAGAAACGAAGATTATATTTAGAAAAAGATAAAGGAAATAAATAAATAATATAAAGAAAGGAGTAGAAAACAAATAAAGCCAAATTAACTAAAGTTGGTTTTCTTAATCTGGGCGAAACCCATAAAACTCATAACATTTTTGCAAGTATTAAAGAAAGCCGTCACTACATAAAATGTTTAGATATTATTATAAGATGTTGAATAATTTAATATTTATATTTTTCGATAAAAATCAAATAGAAAAATCCTAAAATAAAGACATCGTTTTCGGAGAAGATTATTGCATTTTGTAATTTTCGAAAAGCAATTTATAGCGCAAATCAGATTATTTATAGTATCTATAGAAAGAGGCAAGAATCTGTCTCTGTCTCTCTCGACTTTGGCGCTCTCCTTCCCCTATTTCTTTGTTTATTTGTCGTTCATAAAGTAATTTACGAACTCGTTTCTGGGCTTTTTCTCTATTTTGCTCTAAAATTGGACTCCCATATTTTCTCTCTCTCTCGCTATGATACTATCTGCCAACGTATTTTGTTATATCTTTATGTCTTTTGCAATTTCGTTTATTTATTAATTAATTTGACTTTGAACATTTTACCTTATTTTTTATTAATTATTAATTTTCATTTAAATTTTTAAAAATATCTATACTACTTCTCTCTCACTCTTTCGCATACTTTCTCGCATTCTTTCTCTCTCAATGAGCGTGCTCTTTGCATACAAACAAGCATTTATTGCTGTGTGTTTTATTAAACTTATTTCAAAGAAAAATATTATTTAATATTTGTTCTTGTGAAGTAGCTTTTTTAGTTTATAAATTAATTATAATTATATTAGTTTATAAATTAATTTATTATTTTATTGCCAATATTATTTTTATTCGATTAAAGATTATTTTATTGTAATGATATTAAATAAATTTTTACGTCGTTGCGGTACATTTTCATAGTTTTTATTTCAAATTACATATTTCATTTTAAGTCAAAAGATGAAAAATATGTTGATTATAAAATTAATCATAGATTCAAAACAGAGTTTATAAAATAAAAGATTAAAATATAAACTTATTTGACATTTTTCGATATTGAAATATTGAAATGTTCTCTGTTTTAATGTAAACGTAATTTTAAAGATAATTATTTACTAATATATTTTAGGATTGTTTTAGCGATTTTATTCAATATTTATTGAATTTCTTAAAAATTCGTTTCATATGAAATTTTATCTCTCAAAAATTAGCAGTAATTGGACTCTCACTTTTGTGGAGTATGTGTGAGAGAGAGGGTCATTACGAAGAGAGTAAATATCGTCGTAATAAGTTTATTTTATAAATTTTAATCTTTTATTATTTCCATTCCTTTACTTTTTAAAATGTTTTTATATTTTTCACTTAAAATTTTTAAAGAGACTTGGAAGACTTTTTAGTAAAATGAATAAAAAGCAACTCAAAACGAACAGGCGCACAGGAAAGCTTAGCAAGAATATTGTAGAAATTTATTTTGCAAAAGCAGAAGCTCATAAAGGAACAACAACAACTACAGAGATACAACGGCGTATGAAAACAACAGTAGTAACAACAACATCACCTGACGTCATTATTCATCCCCTCAGCGCAGAAGCTACTCATATCATTTTAGGATAGAAGAACCAGAGGCAACAATCACTGTCGTGATTAGATTTGTTGTTTTCTTATTATGGCTTGTATTAAATTTTATACTCTGGCAAATTTTCTTTTCCTCATTTTGCAAGCAAAGCAAAACCGAACCGCCCAACTCTCGCAATACTTCTCATTTGCTCGCTATCAGTATCGTTCGTCTCATTGTCGACGGCAATGTTTTTGTTGTTTTGCCTATTACTACCGAGCTTAGTAAACTCTCTTGATTTCTTGTGTAACGCTCTTCGATCTGCTCCTCTTTTTCGCAGCTGTATTAACAAAAGGAGTATAATTTATTATACAACGTTTCTGTGTGTAGTCGTTCATGTTGCTGTTGTCATAAATTGATTTTGTTCATTGTTGATTTTGTTAACACTCGTCGTTCGTAATACGTTCGATGTGAATTTATTGAAACATCGTATTGTCAAAAAATTTGTTGATATTTCGCAAGGAGCAGAATTTGAGGCTCAACTGGTTTGTGTTGTTGTTCTTGCTAGTTCATTGTGAAAAATAAAAATTGGAATTTTGATATAAATAGTATTATTAATAGAAATTGAAATATTTGTCTTAAGCTATAAAAATATTGAAAATCTCCCGAGACATGGCAAAATGACAGGCTGTTGTGGGAATCGAGAAAAAATAAAATAAAAATGTCTCTGCTGCCTCTGTCGGAGATATTGGCATTAACTGCGAAATATTCTATTTTTGTCATTGTCGCCGATCTTACTCTTCTTTTCTCTTATAATCGAAATCAGACCTGATAATTCACGAACAAATTTTCTCTGCCTGAACTTTATCGACTTATTGATTGCGACCGTTTTGACTGGGACGTAATGTCGCGGGAGATCTTAATGGAATTAAAAATGTGACCAAGGAAGCGCTTTTATGTTTGACTATTAATAAAATGTGGTAATGTTTGTTTGAGTTGCAGACTTTGAATTAAAGCCTCCTAAAATGTGGTACTGAAGGGAACACCTAATATATCAGTTAATCCTACTATTGCATCATCAATTACGTTATCGATGCATAATTCCTGAATTTAATTACAGAATAATTACCCATTTATACATTCTTGGAATGAACTCGTAACTTTTACGAGAACAACAAAACCTCATTTTGAAATTACTTCAAATATATTTATAATTATATTGCAAAATTATTGCACTGTAAAGATATCGAAATGCTTTCAGAGGATAAATTTTAATTGAACATCTGTTCTGTATAATATTGCACAATATTCAGAAATGTATGGCTCTGGTTTCAATTTCATAAGTTGCCCATTCCTGATTTATATCGTAATAAGTCGCGTAAATAATTATTTGGCAATATAGAAAAATCCAAGTATTTTTTTAAAAACGAATCAAATGTTTGAAGCATTTCATTAAAATGTAGAATATCTATAGCAATATATATAATTGAAGAAAATAACCAATGATGACGGCCCCCTCCCCTGCTCTCCCATGCCTCCTGTGAGGATTGAACTCACGACCCCTGGTTTACAAGACCAGTGCTCTGCCACTGAGCTAAAGAGGCTCCGTTGGCAATTTCGCCTCTTATGTATCAATAATTTACCTCGTAATGATAGGAGGTGACAATTGTTTTAGTCCAATGCTGTTTTTGTACGATTTCTGAAACAAATCGTACGTATAAAAAGATTCTTAAATGTGAATAATTTTTGAATTCAATTTTTTTATTTCTACAATTTTAGCCTTTATAAGAACCTCTTTTTGCTCTCTTTCTTTCCTTTAAATTTTATCAATTCGAAGGAATTAAATGAAAAGGAAAATTGAGTTTTTGTAGTTAAAAAGTTTTTCTTTCTTATCATTTTCTTATCGCGGAATAAATTCATTTACGAATAAATTATTTTTGTCTTTATTAACATTTTTTGCTTTAGTTGATTTCCTTCGTTTTTATCTTCTTCTATTTTAGCCAATTCTTACGAGGTGACCGTGAGGAACTGGTTTTATTAGTAGGAGTATTTGTTGTTTTTCTTTTTCTTTTTTTTTTCTTAATGGTTTCATTATTTGTTTGAAGAAACTCGATTAAAAACCGGTTTTGTCTAAGAAGAACTAGATAAATGGTCGTATCTTTACAATTGAACATTATGATCATGTCGTAACAGATTGATTTATTATTCGTCTGAATGACTGCCAAACTGACTGGACACATAATTAAATGAGTGACCTTTAGAAAGTTTTAGAAGGAAATCAATTCGAATATGATTCAATTGCGATTTTCGATTCCTGAAATAATGTCATATATTTAATTATCATAATCATTAATAATAATTAATAATTAAAAGGCATTGATCGCAATTATCACAACGAAGCGAGTGTGTTTATCGATTAAGTCCGTAAACCGATCGAGAATTAAGATCAAGTGACGAGGATTTTTGTACACAAACAAACGATTAAATGGTCGAATGATCATTAAACAGAATTTCATTTCCGGGTGGAGCGATAAATTTATCGTGCAAGCAACAACAACTACAACAAAAATGAAAATTATGAAAACAGAGACTGTCATGCCGTAACGGTGAGTGGGAAAGGGAGAGGCAGTCGTGGTTGCCAACCAATATTAATTAACGCAATAAAATTTTTATCTACAAAAATGAGATAATTTATTGTAAATTAATTTTTAACAAACGCGCAGCGCAAAGTTTAACTTCTTTAATTGAATTTTTATGGCATGTTTTTAATGCATTTGCCTTTGTATGCGCTTGTATTTTATATTTCGATTTGATTATTTATGAAAAAAAAATCTAAAATAAAACGAATACAAATATATTTATTAATGTTATGAAACCCTTTTTTAAAATAAAACAGAAATCGCAGTTTTTTATCAACATACATTAAATATATTCCATTAGGCGATTCTATCTATTCTCTCTATCGATTCTATCTATCACTTCTAGATATATATTAAATGTCAGAATAAGAAAATAAGGACAATGACAAGATTCGACAGCTCGGCCTGATCAAATTTTCTGGGATATCAATGTTTATGATCATTACTTTTCAATTATTTAATAAATTTTTTAATATTCCTTTCTGTTTCGCAAGTTTTAAATTTCTAAACGTCAAGGTTCCAAATATTTTCGTCGGATTTCAACGAATTTAGAAATTGCAGTGGTTTTTATTTTGTAACATATCTTATCATCACAACAATACTTAAAAATTTGTGACTGTTTTGTGCGTTTGTGTATTTTATGCAAATTGGAGTTTATCAGAAAAGAATATCTTCTCAATAAAACTTCTCAAAAATGGCTTCTCGAAAATCGTCGAAAATGAACCAACTGGCTCACTTTTTATAAATACAGAGAAACAATAGCATTGTATTGGGGAGAACGTTCTCCTAATTTGGGCTCATGTCGTCTGTGAAAGGATTATATATCTCATATGACTGAAATCAGTTCCTGGCAACATGAAGATCCGCTGTCCACCACTAGCGAAAGTGACAAATCAAGGATTTCAACGTTCACCTTCCGTTCGCGGAGGAGGAGGGGGCAATGAGACCATTCCTAACGTAGTGTAATATATGCAAAAACGAAAAGCAATGGAAGGCCCCGTATGCAATCATAAAAGAGAAAACACCAATAATTATAAACAAAAACAACAGAACAAAGTCGAACATAACAACAACGACAACAATAATACAGCCATATCGAAAAAGCAACAATAGTTCATCAACACACAATGAATGATATTAAAAAATCATACAAAGAAAACAGTTCGAGCATGCATCAGGTTTGGTAGAAAAGCGGGAGCAACATAATCGGCTTGCAGCAAACAGCATTAACCACCAACAACGACAAATATCTGCAACTTCTTCGGCAATGAACGAGCTTGCGATTATAGTCATCGTTGTCAACACATCTTTCATGTTGCATCTTTCATGCCTCTGCAACATACATATGATGTAACTGTTGTTGTGTGTTGCCACCAAATGCTGGGAGGACAGAATAATATGACAATAAATATGTTGCATAAAGATTATGATATTGTACTATGCAGCTCTTATTGTATTTCTCCTCATTTCTCCGCCTTCTTCTTCCTCTTTTCTTCTTATATCTTATAACTCCTGTGCCAGTTCTTCCTCACTAAACTCTTCCTCCTCAGCTTTTCCTCAAATTTTTTAATCTTGTTGCTATTTTTTGTTAGTCTTATTGTTGTTGTTATTGCTGCTGCTGTGATGCAGGGATTGTGTCTAGCTTTTGTTATTGTTATTATTTTAGATTTATGATGAGTTTTCTCTGAGGTTTTCTTGTTGTTTGTTTTTTATGTTTGCTATTCTACCATATTGTTGCTTTTTGCAATTTTCTCTTATTGTAAATTCAGTTGCTCATAACTAATTGAAGTCAGTTTTTGAGCAAATTTTTGTTTCTAATATTCTGCTAAAAATATACTATATAAAGTTAAAGAACGAGTAACGAGAATAGCGATCACAGAGTTAAATAGACGTGAAGGGGGAAGAAACCCAGTTTTATTTAACAGATTGATTGCGAAAGATTGTCACCGTAATAATACCAAGGGATAATCTCGGAGCACCTAAATGTTTACACACACACACAAACAAATACACTCACACCTACACACAGATTTAACATAAACAGCAATAACAGGGTTTTTTGTAAAAAAATTTATTCAACCTTTAGGTAGAAGCACCCCAGTGGTAAATACGGTTTTAACGTAATTAATGATGTACCTTATAATTATCAAATAAACAAAATATAATATTTATATTTAATTTTTATTCCTTTTTGTATACATTTGTATATGTAGACATTTTAAAAAATCCCGGAAAAAACTACAGAATTTTGACATTAAACAAAAATTTTATAAAAAATAAATAATATCATTTTTTACACCCAATTAATTCTATCCAAGCATTCTTAGCAACCCCATTTATTACAGATATTACATACCAAAAAATATAGATGTAATGCTATCAATTCGCATCGCTCAAAAAAATGACAAAATTTAGTCAGTTACAACCATTTAATTACCTTCTAATTTTATCATCTTAGCCCACTTGCTAGGTATGTTTTAAGTTTTGAGAAAGTTTTCAGAAGATTTGAAGAAGTTTTTTAATTGAAATTTTCAGCCCTATTTTGGCGAACTGCGACACATGTCATTCGTAACAAATACGTTATACATTATGTCATTCAAATTTGTGATCGGTATTGTGGTTAAGCGGTGACAACCAGAAAGCTCTCTATATTCACCATTCCATGGATACCACGTATCCATGATTCAATTTGTTTCGTCTCATCTGGTATTTCCGGCTGCTTCTCAACTGTTTCACGTAGTTCAACTCGACAAGACATCACCTAAAGTACTATTAAAAGGTTGAAAAGCAACTGGAAAGGCGAGACGAGAAGGAACGATCAGAATCGTGGATAAGCACATTTTATTAATTTTGACATTGAAATTGGCAACAGGTCCTTTCTTATAAGCATATTTTATGTATAAATTGATGTATCGTATTGATTGGATTGGCTAA
The DNA here is from genome assembly GCA_963966595.1 of Physocephala rufipes. Lineage (NCBI taxonomy): Eukaryota > Metazoa > Arthropoda > Insecta > Diptera > Conopidae > Physocephala > Physocephala rufipes. The sequence continues at coordinate 20,711,530 of OZ016505.1, read as the reverse complement.
TCTATGAGTGCAATATAGTATAAAATTAATATAGAAAATTTTAGTATAATGCAAATATTAATTTACTGAATTTATATTATGGGAATTTTTTTTGTGCTTAAAACTGGATTACTTGTCTGTCACCTGCTTTTGAGTTCATAGTAATAAAAATGACAAGTGTCATCCGGAGAGCTTTGAAATTTTAACCGCAATAGCTATTTGTGATAAAAGTCATTGGAATGACGTGTGTCACTGAGTTGAGTTTTGTCACTCGACCAACAAATTAAAAAAATATTCCAAAATGAATATAAAAAGCAAATAGATATTTACCCATCAAATCTATTTGCTTTTTATATTCATTTTAATTAAATTCATAAAAAGCACGGTTTCAATTTCCTGCACGTTGTTTTCGAAATAATTTGAGAAAATAACGTATTGTCAGAACTAATAATTATCGTCATGTAAAAATTCAATGTTTTGAAAATAGTCTCTCTACAAACATTTCACAAGACGTTGACATTTTCTGTCGAAAATCTGAATCTGAAATAATAAATATTCTGAATCTGAAAATCTGAAATATTTAAATGCGGAATATCATATTCCTTCGTTAAGTTTCACAAGCCGATCTCCATTAATACCTTCACAGATTTTCCGAATGGGTCGACTACATAGTTTAGGGTGATGAGAGAATACAAAAAGTAATCAAACTCGACTTGGAAATGCTCTCTTTCTCTCTATCCCTTGCTCTCCCAGCTCACTGTTCAATGATTAGTAGCTTCCTTTGCTGGGAGTGAGCAATATTTGAAGACTGCGAGTGACAGCTGGTTAGAAAAAACATTTGTTTCTGGTTGCCAACAGATGCACAGCGCGAGTTGCGTCCAACGATATTTATAAATAATTTTGTTTTGCCTATTTGCCAATATTTTACTCTTGTCTGCTTATAAATGACTGTCTAACCCTGCTTTTTTTGGGAAAAGGAATGATATTTTGAAGGCCTTTACCGAGATGAAATTGGATCCACCTTTGATTATATTATATTTATATGTCGATGGATATGACTATTAAAAATTTAAAAAACGGTTTTTGTTGTTGACTTTTATAGCCAATTGTTTTTGTTTTATATAAGTAGTAGACAAATATAAAAATTTTTAGAGAGACTTCGTCATGACCTTTGACTTCTGTGATTTTGAAAAAGTTTGTTGAATCTAAAAATCTTGGAAAAAGATAAAAGTCTTTCTTTAAACTAAAATATAAATAAAACTAAAATTAATTATAAGCGGAATTTCTATAGCGCATCAAAGTCACATTTTAAAAACGTCTGCCGGGGCATCCATCGTAGAAACATTCGTATCGTTCGTAACAGTAGTGAGCGTTATGGCGCCTGCGTGATAATTCGATGAAAAATGAATCTCAAGTTAGTTTTTGTTTTTGCATTACCCCCTGCCAGCATTTGCGTTCAACATGAAGAAAATCTAAAACCAACAAGTAAGAACGCTAACTTGGGTACGACCGAGTCTTATATACTCTACCCTCGTAATATAAATTTATAATTTGACACTAATAATTAGTGGGCGGTACACGCCCCCCTTTTTAATATTTTATTTCCTTTCTATTGCTTAAAATAGATCTACTACTTCATCCTCAAAACAAAAATTCTCGAAAAAGTCCATAAATGGTATAGTAAATACTGGACCCGCCACACCCATCTTCTGGGACACACGGTCGAAGAGAACTAAATGTGAGACGATTTTGAGCCAGAAAATGAAATATTTTCTACACCTGCCGCGTCTCCTTTAATGGGTTCCAAACCGAGGAACAAACTTAATAAACCCTTAAACCCAAACTTAATAAAAGAGAAGAAGAATATTACGCCACAAGTAGCTCGTGTCCATTCCTCTTTCATGAGCTACACGACAAGCGCAGATACTCAATTAAGCTAATTGGCGAAATACATTCATGCATACACTTAAATACACATTATATATATTTTTATGTGTAAATGTATGAATGTTTGTACGTGCGTTGAGTACAAACAAGTTGTAGTAGGATATGATAATGAGGAAAAGGGGAGGAAAGGGGAGGAAATGTGGAACTCAATGCAATCACTTAGTAATCAGAATGGATAAATCATGGTTGTTGTTTAAAAAAAAAAAGTTCAATTATCAACAAAAAAATCAGCAAACAAAAGAGTTGCATGCTTAAGCACGCACATGTATTTACACCCACCTGTATTACATCCATAACATCCCAAAAATATTAAAGGGTTTAACAACCGATTTTGGTTAAGGCTTACTATGACCAACAATAAAAAATGCTAAAACTCAAAAAATACTCAAGCATCAATTAAATCATAGAGTAAGAAATAATCATAGAGTTATTTCTTACTCTATGATTAAATATAATTCAATCTTAATTAAAACTCATAAATAAATTAACACTCATGCAGACAAGATCTGTAAAAATATTACCTAAAACAGAAAAACCAAGTGGTAGTGGTTAGCAATTTTTACCAACATTTTTACCAACATTTTTACCAATAACATTAACAACAAACAATAACAGTAATAACAAGAACATATTCATTCAAACACGAGCAAACACTGGATGAACATTGATAAAACATAATCAAAAAATTCTCCTAACAAAATAAAGGAATAATTTGCATGTTAGTGAAATTTAATAAACGCCAGAACATTCTGCCAATAAAAACAACAAATATTATTATTCGTTTGTAACTTGGTGGAAATTTATGTGAAATATTTTTTACGTCTCGTTGTATATTTCATATTTCTTTTAATGAAATTCAGTGGAATCAGATACATCTCTTTTGATAGTCAGTCTTTCAGTCCGTTATTCATTCCGTTAGTCTGATGTATTAGCTTATTTTCTGATATGTGCAATATACAATATCCACTATCAGCCTAATGAAGTAATTTCTACTCTACATAAAGAGAGTGAGAAAGAGAGGGACAAAGACAGAGAAAGAAAATCGAATAATTACTTCAGTAGAGAGGCAACTCTAGCAGAGAAGCTTAAACATATCGTGTTGGCCCCAACACTCAAGGCTCCATTTTATTGCTCAATAGCCGTCTGCTCGCACACTTTGCTCGCGCGACCGACGCAGCTTACTGCTTACTTGTGATGGTTCTTTTTCACACCCGGCCCTATCATTTATATTCCGTATTCGTGCATCTGCCAATCTCTTCGTCTCCCCCGTTCATTCGCTGTTTCATTAACCAGCGGTTCCGTTCAAGAGAGTCGCCAATTCGTAATTATTTTTTTCATTCAAGCAGAATGACCGTTGGGGCCGGCTGGGGTAACAAAGTCGACGACGATAAAACGATTCTGACGGCGCCGATGACTGCTCCAACAAGATAAAAGTGGATCTTTCTCGCGAATTTTACCCGGCGCTCATACACTTTGAAAACGTAATATTTTATCCAATATCTTTTATCACTCTTTATGGATATATTCACGGATGTGAATGTTAGTGTGGGATAGCGATAGTGACATGAGTAAAGAAGGTTTAGGAAAGAAAAATATCATATTGAAAAATCATTGAAAACACCAACAAAACATGAAAGCTTTTGAACAATTTACAACCGCTTCGTAGAGATTCGTAGAGATTCGTTAGATTTCACGATTCAGTTTTGTGAGAATAATTAAAGGCCATTTCTAACAGTTATTGTTGCTTGTTATTGTTGTTACAGTTGTTGTAGTTACCGTTGTTGTCATTGTTTTATTGTAATTATATTCAGATTTCTATTGCTTCTAGAGTATATTTTGAAGTTTTTCGAGCCGAATACCAGCAACAGTATTTATAGACATCGTTTCTATATTTAGATGTATCTCAACATGATACTACTCTCCATTACTCGATAATTTCTCATTGTAATTGTTGTTATTGTAGTGTTTTTAGTTGATTGCTCTTATTCTTTGTCGTCTTTCACCGTTTGTTTTAATTTAACTAAAAACCAATTGTTTACAAACGAGGAATTAGATTATTATTTTTCATGACATCAACAATTTTTTTCTTAAAAAAGAAAGAATGATAAATGGAAAAAATCTTTTTCATGCGCGCGTATTTCTCGATTCCTGTTATATTCCGATAAAACTTTGTAGTATTGTATATATGCATATATCTGGGCAAAATAACGTTATCCCATTAGAAGAAAAATCGGAGTAAAGGAGATGAAAATAAATTGCTGATTCTTGATTTATTATTGTATGTTAATATTCGTTGAGGTTTCCGTCGGGGGTGGATGTTGAAGGATATTGGAACGAATTTCCGTGATCTCTTGTCAAGTTTGGGTCGGAGACAAACCAGTTTCGGTGATGTGCCATTTTAATTGTCTAAGAATTCTGACACGATCACAACTGAAATTAGTAAAACTAATGTTAATAATCTGTAGATATCGCCCCACCCCCTACATTATAATTTCCACTGTATTCTTATTGTTAGAATCCATATTTAATAAGTTTCCAATCTCTTTTATCGTTATTTATTAATTTTAGTGTTTTACATAAAAAATATTTATTTATATAGTAATAATATTTGACCCACCCTACCTCAATTACTTTTATTAACTTTTATTAAATTTAATCATACTCTTGACCTTAATGCAATCGAAAAAACTTATTTTTGTATGAAAATTTAATTACTATTTTTTACTATTTATTTATTGGAAACTGAAATGTTAAACAATTTAATTAGTTTTAATAGAATTATTATTATTGAATCGCAATAAATAAATAGATAAGTAAATAAATTATGTATTTATTTTATTTATTTTTTAAAAACAAAAAAATTCTAAAAATATAAAAATGAAGAATAAACTAAAAAAATAATAATAATAACAAGTACGGGTGCAATCTTCGGCCTGGCCGAGGATTAAATACCTTGCACCCACAAGATATATCTGTGTTCCAAGTAGAGACGCGGATCACGCCCACTTTTTGCAAATTAATTTAGTGTTTGTGGTTCAGATCCAGAATAAAATTTTGTCTTCAAATATGCTCTACAAACGCCGAAACCTAGTTTCTTATGTGCATACATTCATATGAGCTATAAAAAGAAGGTGTGGTTCTCATCTTCAATTCCCATTTTCAATACTAACCTACTTACAATAGCGGATAATATTTGTGCCGGGTTTCATGACCATATCTCTTTTCGTTATATCGTAATCGTGATTTCAACAGACAGACAGGGCTAAATCAACTCAGGAGATTGTTCTGAGTCAGAATATATATACGGTTAAATACCAGCCGCCTCCTGTAATGCGTTGCAAACGGAGGAATAAACTTAATATACCCTTGTCTCTTTGGATGTAGGATATAAAAAACAGAAAAAGTGAGAAAATTAAAGGAAGTAAAAAACGTAATTACAAAAATATACGCAAAACACATTTCGCCGACATTCTCTGTCGTAACTAATGACCATTAAATTTTCACCATTTTGTAAGAACAAGAAATACTATCAGGAATTCAGAAATTTCATGAATGTAGATCATACGAATTCGAAAAAAACTTATTCACAGCTTAATAAGTCCAACAATCATTTAGTTGTTGTACTAGTTCTTCTAGCAGTAGTTTTTGCTGGTTTTGCTGTTGTCGCTGTTGTTGTAACTAATGGCTTAGGCAGCCACACACAGAGACTTACAGTCACTTGTGGGAGTGCGCCATAATCATTTACGCTTAGTAATCATTTATTGTTTTGTTTGTATTCTTATCTAGTTCGGCGATGGCGGTGGAATATATACGAATATATATATATATATATATATATATATATATATATATATATATATATATATATATATATATATATATATATATATATATATATATATATATATATATATATATATATATATATATATATATATATATATATATATATATATATATATATATATATATATATATATATATATATATATATATATATATATATATATATATATATATATATATATATATATATATATATATATATATATATATATATATATATATATATATATATATATATATATATATATATATATATATATATATATATATATATATATATATATATATATATATATATATATATATATATATATATATATATATATATATATATATATATATATATATATATATATATATATATATATATATATATATATATATATATATATATATATATATATATATATATATATATATATATATATATATATATATATATATATATATATATATATATATATATATATATATATATATATATATATATATATATATATATATATATATATATATATATATATATATATATATATATATATATATATATATATATATATATATATATATATATATATATATATATATATATATATATATATATATATATATATATATATATATATATATATATATATATATATATATATATATATATATATATATATATATATATATATATATAATATATATATATATATATATATATATATATATATAATATATATATATATATATATATATATATATATATATATATATATATATATATATATATATATATATATATATATATATATATATATATATATATATATATATATATATATATATATATATATATATATATATATATATATATATATATATATATATATATATATATATAATATATATATATATATATATATATATATATATATATATATATATATATATATATATATATATATATATACTATATATATATATATATATATATATATATAATATATATATATATATATATATATATATATATATATATATATATATATATAATATATATATATATATATATATATATATATATATATATATATATATATATATATATATATATATATATATATATATATATATATATATATATATATATACTATATATATATATATATATATATATATATATATATATATATATATATATTATATATATATATATATATATATATATATATATATATATATATATATATATATATATATATATATATATATATATATATATATATATATATATATATATATATATATATATATATATATATATATATATATATATATATATATATATATATATATATATATATATATATATATATATATATATATATATATATATATATATATATATATATATATATATATATAATATATATATATATATATATATATATATATATATATATATATATATATATATATATATATATATATATATATATATATATATATATATATATAATATATATATATATATATATATATATATATATATATATATATATATATATATATATATATATATATATATATATATATATATATATATATATATATATATATATATATATATATATTATATATATATATATATATATATATATATCTATATATATATATATATATATATATATATATATATATATATATATATATATATATATATATATATATATATATATATATATATATATATATATATATATATATATATATATATAACTCATTCTTCTTGATTTTAACTTGTCATTCCGAAGAGTTCTTAAATTTCCGAAGTCTAAATCGCCGATTATCTTGCGTATGTGTTCCATGAATCTAAACCTAGCGGAATAGCCCAAATTCATATGTCTTTCATATGTCATATGTCTCCAAGGTGTCATCATAAGATTATAATAATGACGGTGATGATGGTGGTGATAGTTGACCCAATCTGCTTCAAGTTTGCTTGCATATTATGCAGCTGGATGAAGCCTTTGTGTCCGTCAATCCCTGATCTGCATTTACCTGCGTTCGCCAAGTACAAGACTGCATACAAGTTGAAAGGTTATCTTAAAGGCTATCAGTAAAATTTAATTGATTTTGTTGTAGATTGTTGGGCTATATTTTTGAATTCTCCGTGGATTTTCTTTACAACAATTTTTTGTCAAAATATATGTAAATTTTTTCCCATTCTTTTTAATACCATAAAAAACGAGAATCTAGTTTTTAAAAATGTCAGAGATATTTTGTTTCAAAACGTCAAAAAACCTTTTTTGGGGCTAATGTTATGATAGGCTAAGTCGATACGCTTGAAACCGTACGTCCATTGCGGGTATATCCTCAATTTATAGATAAGTGGGGGAAAAGTTTGAATACACCTCTTTTCCAAAGTTTTAAAAATTATTTTTCGACTTTGGCGTCCTACGATTCTGATCCTGAGACATCTACATTGATCATGGTTCCATTTAAAGAGATATGTGACGATTTATCCGTTTAGAATGTTTTCCGTTAAAGATTTTTAGCCGTTACAGATGTAACAGATGTTACAGATTTTTAGCCGATAGATTTCTATTTTGGACCACTATCCAGCGATAACAACGTCAAGCATATTAATATCCAGGCAGTTGTAAACAAATATCTATAATCTTTCGGATAGTGCCAACCGAAAGGTTGTTTAGAGTACACTCGTTTCCCTCCTCTTCCCATCTCTTTTCCTCCCACAACGTAGTCCATCAATTTTATTTTAATTATTGTTTTATTGCTGAATTCAGTATTTTCGTGACTCTCTTTTCTTGCTCTTTCTCTTATTTTATGCCTTTCTCTCTCTCCCTGTATCTCTGTATTAAAATATCTTAAAAAATTCTTAGTGCTTTCTGTAACAACTCTTAGTCTCTCTATAAAATTTTATCTTATTCTCAATTTATATATAATTCGTTCTTCACTCTTTCCGTCCTTACACATTCAAAATCATGCTACAGAAAACGATGAAGTAATGAACACATTTTTTTCTGCACCAACTAGTCCTGCTTTATGTTTGCCTGATATATTTTGCGATAGACGCGCAACGTAGACATTTGCCGTCGCGTTCGAATTCGTCGCATTGCGACGAAACAAATCAAATAAGCAACAATCACAATAACTAACTCGAGTCATTTTTAGCAGCGAGAAAAGCAAACGGCAAGCGCTAGTGAGAATTAGCCAGCTGGCCACGGCCAGCCAGTCAGAGTTCGCGCACACTCGCCTTGGATACGACCAGCAGCGACCAACATTATATCATTTTCATCCAACCAATCCCCTTCTTTTCCTTCCGTTCCAATTATAAATATGTTTTAACCAACAAATACAAATTAACTTACAGTGAATATGCGTTGGAAAGCTCTTTTGGAGGTGCCCACGATATAAAGAAACTGCCGTTGCGTCGGCAACTACTATTACTTGCTACGCACTTTCATAGCGCGCTCATCATTGACGTGCTTCGATGCCATTCATTGCGGCGTGTGGTATTGTGTCGGTGTTAAGAAGAAATAAAATTTTACGTAAGCTACAATCCGTAGATACGCGCTCGTATGAGTGAAGCCGGTTTGGATCATTTGTATCTTAGCTTTTGTTAACTTCAAAGCGTTGCTATGCAAGACATTTACAATGTGGAACATTTTTAAAATACTGGTATGATCGAACATTGGCCAGCTATTGTAGCCGGCTGTAATGTTAGTCAGCTTTTTTCTCATTTTTCTCATTCCTCTTACATTTATGTTCGTCCTTTTATTAACATACTATGAAATTGTTTATTAGGTAGGATTTTATTTTAAGTATTTATCGCACTGCCTCTGCCTCATCCATCATCGATGACAGCTAATGAATTCCCCTCGTGAGAGGTTCTATTTTAGAAAAATCGATGCCAGAATGCGCTTAAGCACGGGTGACATTCTAATGAAAAGTGTACAATATTTATTCCAAAACTGTTTGCTTTTATTTGAAGCTGTCGAATTTATTTACGAGGTTAATTAATTCGTCCTACTCCAATCTAACGCTGGAACTTTCCGCCGCAGGTTTTCTTCCCTGACCCGGTTCTATCATCGTTAGTCAATCTGAATAATTTTGACTCCCGTATTGATGGCAGGCTTAGATGGAACCATGAACCAATTGCAATCTTTGAAAATTAAATTCATACATTTCAATAACCCCCTATATGCTTTTGTTTCTCCTGTGAAATTTAGTGCAAAATTATCCGAGTTCCGAGAGAAGACTTACAGAAAATTTGTCCGCAAAGACTGATTTAATAGCTGAGAAAATGATAGAGAAAGCGAAAGCGTAAGGGACTTGGTTTGCATTATTTCGTTATTAAAAGTGGAAAAGAATTCTTTCCGAAATAGTCATGGTATTCCTCATTAATTATGTTCATTAGTTCGATATCGTTGTAACACTCCTGCTACAAGATCCTGACCTCATCACAAAAATCGACGTAGAACTGTTTTTCTTTTTTCTGTTAAATCTCTATCTCTCTTTAGCCTTTACACTTCATCGCTTTTGCATTTTTGCAATAGAGCATGAATGAATATATTTTGATTTGTTACAAAATGCATGCATTCCCAAGCAAATCCTTCCGATACGAAAGGATTTCCCTATGATGATGCGCGGCAGTATTTAGTAGACAATTAAAAGATATTTGCCTGAAGTGCCAAAATTTATGTGTTCTTTCATTTAACGTAACCATACACGGACGTGTGCGCATCTTCTTTAATTTAAACCTGTTTGTATGAATTTAAAAAAGTGTTTAAATAGAGTTGAACTGACTTAATTTTAATGCGGAAGGTCATCCACATTTGTAATTTACGACGTTGTAATCATTGGGGGTAATAAAGCTCGCAACCGTCGAACTAACTCATCACATCGCATAACAACGCATCACGCGCGACCACGACCAGTGCGACGCGTTGCAGTCAATTTCGGATATGCATCAATTTATTACCAGCTGGTGTATATTACCCTCATCCCTCACCGACTACTATTTTACTAACTAACTAGTTCTTCTTTCTCTTTCTCAAACTGGACTTTTATTATGACCGATTGAGTTCAATTCGATTGCGAGTAAGATTGAGTTATGAGTTTGTTTGGTCGCTCGGACGATGGAACAGGTGACTCCACCGAAACTCTACCTTTTAGCCTGTTTCCCATTTAGTCGTGTAATCTTCAAATTGCAGACAATCCCTCCACAACTATCGCACCAACAGATTGTATTAACTGTTGCTCAGCGATCGCTGTATTTTCAATTCTAATATGTAAATATTAAAAAAAAATTCAGTTCGCGCACGCGAACTTATTCGCACGCAAGCGCTGCGCACGACTGAATCAGAAGCTAAAACATAGGAGCTGAACAAGCACACGAATAACGCGCGCGTCTGAACATCAGCAAGCAAATGAATGGGAGCACATAATAACTAGACAAATTAAAAGCAACAATAAAAATGATAGCAACGATATCAACAGCTATTCCACAGCCCAATGGGTGAGAAGTGGAAGGAAGAAAAAAGTCCGTGCTTGCAAGTGTCAATAATGAAAATGAATACACGAAGCAAGCAGAAACCAATGCAGTAACGAGTAACAAATACCGAATGCTACGAATGTTGGAATTGACTTGGCGTAATATAAATTCTGCTATTATAAGATAGCTCCAATGATTGAAGATTGTAAGAGTGAACATACACTTTAGACTTTAGACGGTCTGTCTCATCGAAAGAGAAAAATAGAAGGAGAGAGATTGTATCGTTTCATATTCACTGGTAGCACTTTCTTTATTGGATAGCATGAGGCAGTGGAGCAGAAATGAACTGAGCAAATGGGAGCTTATAAAGTGATGATAAGCTAGAGAGTTTCAAAGAGAAATTAATGTTGTTTTTTTTAAATTGCAGATTATCTCGGAGTAAGAGATCTGGCACTGGTGGCTCAACTTGCGCAGCAGCTTTCAGGTGTAGAAGGTCAGAACTGTTGGCCATTGGTTGGTTGGTGTAAAATGTCGATGATGTTAGGTATGGACGATAGCTGGGTGGTAGTGGTAGTGGTGGTGATGGTGGTGCGGTTTTAATTATGGGTGCACGTGTGGCCTTTATTCTTGATTATTACTCGAGCAAGTCTGCGTCCAAATATTTGTTCGTGTGATTTAATGTGTCTGAGCTTACACACAGTACATGTTTGTATGTTTGTGTATGCTTGCGTTCGAAAATGACGATTTTTATAGTTAATTATGACGAAATACAAGATGCGGTGCGTTTTGTG